>PPHD01015810.1:0-15892 GCA_002909625.1 Bambusicola thoracicus
AATTATAAGGCATGTTAAACAGAAAACAACAGATTCAATAGCAAATACCTCTACAAAACACTTCACAGCCTAAAACAGTGTTGCTTTAAAGTCAATACAAGCATCTAAGCAAATCACTGGAACTTATCTGTAAAGTTATCCCAGATGGTCCTTCTTGGCTTGACACCACAGTAGCTGCCTCAATGACAGGAGTAATAAAACTCAGTCATTGTGTTAAGATAACTAGGCAGCTAAGGGAATATACAAACATTTGGAAGTTCCCTGGAGAATTCCAATGAGCCAGTAAAATGTCACATATTATCAGTGTCTAAAGAAGACCAGCACGCCCTCTTACAGATGTGCTGAGACAAGCGTATCTGGGAGATGCAAGAAATAGAATTTCTTCCAGAATCTCAAACCAGTTATGTTCTATAACCAGATGGTTATAGAAAATGTCTTAATTTCAGAATATGCACATTTATTATGTCCTTTTATAAAAGGAAGCCTCATAACCAGAAACAAAAGCTCATTTACTATAAGAAATATTTGAGAAATGAACTCAATAACATCTACATTGAGCGAGGACACAAAAATCCTCCTAAACTTTGTCCACTGGCCTAATCGAAACACTTGAAATGGAAATAAAACACTTCTTTAGCCTTGATTTTTAATTTCCATGACTTCAGAATCTCCTTGGATACTCCTCTTTTGTTTGCTACCATTTCTCGTTGCATTAGACTTAGTTCATGAGATCCTCTGAGGCATATTCTGTTCATAACACACACTATTTAACTCCCAGGAGGATTCTCACAGATACATTCTCGAGTACTCTAGAAACACAACAAAATCTCACACAGAGCAATAGCGTGAATATTTCCTACTCATAGGAGACTGGTACTAAATATTACCTTTATCCACCCACGTGGTAAGAATTTGAGCTGCAAATTCATCTTGATACTGCCCTATCCAAAATTTCATAGGGCCTAAATTGTGCGATTCTTGTATATCATTCAAAGGAACTCAGGATGACTCAAACGAGTACTGCTTAAACAACACAGTGTAAATGCACAATGAGAAGTAAATAGGACAAAAGAATTCGGAACAAACATTTCAATATAAAAATACTTAGCAATGGCCAAACAATCGTGTAATTACCATCACCTCATCATTTAGCATCTTGGGTTTTGAGTTTCAAAATTTAAAAAGCTAAATGAAGCTGTCATCTTCAAAACCAAAACTGAATTTTCCCATCTTTCAAGGTTTAGCCCATTTAGAACTGTGCTGACGGATAACAACTTTTCTTAGGTGTCTCTAACTTTTATTTGGTAAGAGTTCGCAACAAATACCCAATGAGCAGTTTGTTGTTGGTTTGGAATTTCAAGAAACAAAACCAAAAACCCTGTACTTACTTAACACCAAACCCAGACCTGATTTCATGTTCACCTACTTTCAGGAAGTCTGCAGAGCCAACATAGAAATGGTTCTAAATGTTAGAGAAGGTGATTTTAATCCCTTTAATAAGGCAGCAGTAATTGCCTTTAGCATTCTCTTCAAGCCAGCAATGTGCTAACAGACTTGCTGCTCTGCCAGGCAGCTGCGAAGCGTACTCTTCCTTTTCCCAGAGCCTTAATTACTGCTTCCTTCAGTGACCACAACAATCCATGCTGACTTTCATTAGAGGTGGCTGTGGAATGAAATCCTCTTCTACAGACAGAGCCATCAGAAATGAAAATGCTAACACTGAGTCAAGTGAATTCTTCATAGCATTCAGCGTGCGCTTTGAAACACGCCAGAGTTTAAACTATCACCTGCAATTCCAGCAACATTTTCACATAGTGAAAACTAAAAAGTTAACAACTACTCAGAAAGCACAGGTCTATTCACAGTCTGTAAATCCACGCCAGAACCCAACCCCGTGTTGTCTCCTGTGCCCCAGCTTCCCAGCATGGAATTCAAAACCAGTAGGTCAGCCTTGGTGAGCCAGCCCTTACTGCAGCTTTCAGTGCCCCGGATAAGGCCCTCTACTTGCCCTGGATGAGGATATTTTTAACAAGTCCATTTCTGTGAAAATTATCCTAGATTCTTCTGCAAGTGCTAAATATTCAGCAATATTTAACAAGCGCACAGGAAATCCTATTTCAAAACAACAAGAACCACAGCTAGCCTGACAATGATACAGATAATTCTAACTAGATCTGAACTTTTCTAGAATGCAAAGCTCTTTGAAATCAGTTTTGGCTTTTATTTTAAAAAGGACAACTTTTATGAACAATAGCTTTGGATCTGCTGCTGAAGCGGAGGAAGTGCTGTCACCACACCCAGCTCTGCAGCCCTATGCACTGACCTTTCCAGCACAGAAGCGATAGAGAAAGCATGAAACTGTGCTGCACTAGCTGAGAACTGCACACAAACTCCTAATTTTTTGCCATCTCTGACAAGCAAGCGCTGTGCAAGTTACTTGGCCGGATTTGAAATCCGATATGCTTATGCAGTCAAGTCCTGCCATGGAGTTTTCCCCTTTCTCATGCCAGGAATGTGACTTTAAATAAAACCACATAGCTGAACCATGCACCCACATTATCATTTAAAAATACATTTCTAATTGTTTAGTTTTTTTTTTTTTTTTTTTTTTTTTTGTGATCCCACTTTCAAAACTTTCCTGTTGATTTGTACGTTTAATCCCTTGGATAAACACAATGCTCAGATTATGAACATTTACATAGAATCATAGAATTTACATAATCCTTCATAATTAGCAGGGCTATCTGTATACTAGTTATCTAGGTTTTTCTGTCGAGTACACATACGCTACAAAGCAGATCTCAAAAATAGAAGCTTCCATTTAATCTCCTCTGCATTACACAGAAATATTTGGCACTTGTTCATAATACATTAGCTTCTGAGTAACATAATAACAGAGCTAGCTGTCTGACTCAGGGCTATTTCTGAAGCTGCTAATTTGATTTTTTTCCAATAAACAGAAAACTTTCCCCATTATACATACCATTATGTAGCTTTTTTTCTTGCAATGAATTATCCCAGATTGCTACATAACTAGATAATCTGAAAAGACAAATGTTGTTTATATCAAATAACCTTGGTTCATAGCATCCCCTACATACAGTGACGGATGCAAAGTGACAGTATAGTGCTTTTTTAATAAACATACCTTATACTTTCGATTGATTTATGTGACAGTAATATATCTTACTAATTGAAAGAGGAGGTGTGTGTGTTCAGGGGCTGAACTAGCACAAATCTGTAACACAAACATGGCACTGTGGTAGACAGACGGCTAAAACACGTGAGTTCCTTGTACAGATGCAGTTGTTATAGATCAACATTGTTTTTATAGATAAATATACTTGGTCTATACAAGAACTTTTTCATACACCTAAGGAGAAAAAGAAAAGCTGATAACCTTTGGAATCACCAATGTACCTGTGCCTGTTAAAAATGCTAGTACAGCATGCAAGTGTTCGTATATCAATAAAGCGTGTCTAGTTTAATTCACAACTTGGAGACAACACCAGAACTGTACAGTGCTACCTCAGACTGCTCCTGAGCTCAGTGCAGCGGTTTTAAGGAAAGATGAGAGGGAAATTTTTTCACTTTCTGTTTAAAGGGCCAGAAAAGCTGAGCTGAGAGGCCTTTAAAGAGAGGAAGAGATGGAAGAGTTCTTTTGTCCAGTTGGTACATGAAAACTTATTTGGCAATTAACATTTCACATTCAAGTTTTCATTTCATTATTGTCGCACACTTTCACAACAAGTCTGAATTTAAAAATTGAATTCACACATATCTCAGCTTTTAACTCTCTTATTTCAGATTTTGTTATAAACTATTGACTCTTCAATATTTCAGTCTGAAGAATTCCTGACAGAGATTGAGTGTTAGTTTTGTTAACCCCTCAGGGAGTGGAAAATTGATGCAGAAAGACAGTGATTTTTCTGGTCATTCAAATCCAACCTAGACACAAAATACTTCTCTGTTGTTGTTTTTTTGTGAGGAGGGGGAAAGAAAACAACAACAGAACTAAACTCAAATCAGGTAATTTGAGAAACATACCAAATTACGTAATTATGATACTGTGTTTATTATAATCTCCTTAAGTGTTGGAGAACCTAGTAGATAAAAAACAGCAGTCCCTCTATTAACCACATTAGGATCTGGGCACAAACCACATGTTGGGAGGAAAGGAGATAATGATAGTAATAGTGGTAGTGGCAGAGAAACAACGGAAGGAGTAAGAACTCTGAGAGAATTTTCCTATACAAACATTTTCTTGTTAACATTGCTAGAACACATTCAAATTCTTGAAGACAGTGTGTAAGCAGCACATAAACAACTCATATTTTTGCAGTAGAATGAATTTTTTAGCACTGCTCTCCATGTTGCTCCTTTTGTAAATGTGAAGAGAACTTCAGCAACCACATTTAGACTTCTAAGTCACTTTATTCATCGATTTAAGGAAGCAGTATTAAAGTAAATAGCATCTTCGTTTCATCTTTCTTATCTGCTTTCATGAAAGAGAGCAAGTGATGTCTGTAGCAGTCATTATAATGCCATATTTCTAGCTGTTTCTTATATAAGTATATATATTCTGATCACTGCCTTACAAAGAAAAAAACAACCATACATCACCTCCTAACCACCAAAGTTCTTTTTAGAAGGGACAGCCATCTGCAGCAACAGCTGACAGCAATGGGAGATGCATAAGTAGCTTCAGCTCTTTCCAAGTCACCTGTTCCTAGTTAGGCACCAAGAGAAACTCCGGATTTATAACAAGCTGAGGACATTTTTCATGCTGGTCATGAGAACCCAGCAGGCCAGTTCAGGGACAGGAGAAGAGGGAATGTTGGATTGTCTACATTTCCAACTCCCAAGTTGCCTTAATCTACACTCCCCCCTCAGTTCCATCTTTTGTTCTATCAACTGGAAGATAAAATATAAATAATATAAATTTGCACAGAGAAGCCACAGGACAGCACAGAATGTGGATTGCAGTGAGCAAAATTCACCACCCATTTGCTGCCCTGTAGTTTTCTATCAACAGAGAGGTGCATATATTTCTGGAAAGACGAACAAGCAGAGAGTAATCGAGCATCTGGAGATGGGTAGTGTGTGTTATAAAGGGAGCCGAAGAATAATAGATGGAAGTTTCTTGTTAGAGCAAAAAGAATGCATGCCCCTAGGCTTCTATAAAGAACAAGAAATCCCAATTCCCATTGTCCTCAAGTAACCACTGCAGCCATTTCCATAGACAGCATCTATTATGCAGCATTAATATCGTGCTGCTATTGAGGTATTTCCTAAGTACCTGGACCAAACCTCTTAGTTGTAGGTTTGGTCACCTGCCCTTTCATCTGTAGGTCACACACAAAAGAATGATGCTCACCAGAATGAGATAATTGATGTAAAGCCTCCAAGAAACACTTAGCTGGCATAATTCAGTTACTTCAGTGTTGCACCAAGAGAATTTTGTTAATAAAAGACAAAGTTGCCTTCACAGTAGGGGAAAAAAAAAACAAAAAAAACTTCCACATCTTATTTCAGCTTATAAATGATTCATAATTTGAGAGGAAAAAAATAACCCATACGCAGGAAGACCGAACAAAAAAAGACAAACTCTTGAATAAGATTCCTTTAAAGCTCGTGTCCCATTACTCAGTAAATAGTTTTGTAGAAATCTGGAAGCACTTTTTTTTTGTCACAGAAAATGTATTATGAAAAAGGTCCTTCCAGGCTGGGAAGGGAGTGCTGGATTACAAGCCATGTTATGCAAGCTTGCCGCTCCAGAAGCCAAAACCCTGCCCCATCAATTGCATAACCAGCTCCAAGGGAGAGCTGAGCCCTGTTTCTTTACGAAGGAACCCCAATGGAAATACAGCAAACTACCAGCCTTCCCCAGGCAGTAAACAAGGCATTTACTGTCACTTGGTATTTACTGGAGCCAATCGCGTGCTATTTGATTTTTCCCCCCCCATCTCATTTCACAGTGTAAACAAAGAAACAACTTGGTAAAAAAAAAAAAAAAAATGACACTGGGCAGACTGTCTCCTGTTGACACCGTTCTGATTTGGGAATCATATTGCCCCTTTCAAATGCTGAAAAAGCCTGTAGGCTCCTGGTACAGTTCTGAAATGAATTGGGAGAGGCAAAAGCAAAACAGGATGCTCTGCAGTGCAATACAGGGAAGACGACCAGTATTTAAATTCATCAAGTGCAGGACAAGACCTACTAATCTTATCCTTACAACTGAAACTAATACAAAAAACATAGAACTGATTTATATAAACATTAAAAAAATAATTATGCTTCGCTAGACACCAGGAGACATCTTGACAATCCAGTTACCCTATTTTTACTATATTGTTCTTTCTGTAGCTCTCAGTCTTGCTACAGGTCATGCCAAACTGTTGTATAGGCGAGCACACATGTGAAAAGTTACAGAGAAGCATAGCTGAAAATAATGGGGTAGCTCGTTTTTCATGGATGCCTGCTCTGAATCTTAATCAGTATTACCATTGTTCTTCCATTGCCAGTATTTCACTACTATAACCTTCTGCACACATGTTGCTCCTGCTTTTACTGTTCTCTGTGAACTAATTTAATGCTCAGGATGCTGCACTGTTGTCTTTACAGCAAAAGTAGAAGAGCAAGTTACAAAATTCATCTGAACCTTGAGAATCTATTGGGCAAGCTTGGTCAAGGGATTACACTTCACTTTCTATAACCAACAGTGCATGACTGGTAAAATGTACTGTAATTTATAAGCACATCTCTACTCCCTAGCTTCACCAACCCCCTCCTTGTCCTTATTTCTTCTCTCATCCTTCTGGTCGCATTCAGCTTGGAAAGGATGACTATGATTTCATTCAATCACCATGCTGAAATTAAGAATGGAGAGCACTGAGACAGATCGGTAAAGGTTGCTTAGGTTTCTTGTGTAGTGTTGTTTTAATCTCAATCTAAGGGTGGATTTTTCTTTATGTCTAGAATGACATTTTTCTAACTTCCACCTTTGAGATTATTTATACTAACAACATTCAGATTTACATAGAGTTCCCCATAGGAGCAGTTTACAAGCAGTATATCCTGGAAAAGTTTCACGTTATTCATACAATACATAGGTTTGTCAATCTTTTCCTTCAGAGCATTCAGTGGAACTGAAAGATCTGTAAAACACTGAACTGTTTTTTCTTGAAAATGATTAATATCCAAATTTCATTTCCTTCGTAAATTCAGAAAGAGACTGAAATACAGCAAAAATACCTACAACTGAAGAAAGCAGCTGCACAGTCACCCAAAAGAAAGATGTACTCAATTTTTACACTGTTGCATGTCACATTTGACTAAAAAAGATGCCACTGTCTTGGTTTCAGCTGAGACAGTGTTAATAGCACAAAAAATATCTAGCTTAATATTTCTAAAGACTCTATAAGCAAGCAACTGTAAAAAACAAAACAATATTTCTATTCAAAATATAGAACACCCAGCAATTAAAGAATTGTGCATTAATAGGAAGCACTCAAAAGACCTTTTGAGTTTTCAATTATTAAGATTCCTTAGATGTGATTCATAACATTAAAACTGATGAAATTCAGAGCCAGGACAAACCTTTCTCTCTTCCTTCTATCAGCCTGCACAACACAAGGGATTGAGCAGCATATCCTAGCTACCGTCATTACCCTGGATCAGTATAGCCTTGATTACAAACAACTAGATAACCAAACACAAAGACAGAAATTAAAATAAGAGATACACAGACAGGGATATTATCCCACACAAAGCATGAGCTAGCTACAAGAACTACCAAATGCCATTAACAGGCATCTACATCCAAACCATCCCTGAGTACATAACCTTTTTCCTCTTTGCTATCAATTTTCCTTTGGGCCTGCCAATGTTGCAATGGGCATACAAGCGACTTCCTCTACTTTGATCCTTTAATAAAAGGATTATTTTATTTCTATTTCTTCCTCATTGCTTGGAAATTCAGTGGCTTTGCTTTTAGGTTTCAACACTCCCCTAGAAGAACGTTTCTTTAGGATCCTAAAAAAAAAATCACTTTAACACTGGTGCAATTAAATAAAGCATGATTGATTGAACACAGGTAAGCCAATGAAGGCCTCTTCAGAGATTACCACAGCTCTCACATTGTTTTCAAATTAGTTTCTGTGTTTGAACCTATGCCAAAAAACACACTGCTATAGCTAGGCATCCACTGAAACTGCAGTCGGTAAATTTGTTAAGTTGCACAATCCCTTTTAACTCTGTCAAGACAAATAAAAATTGCCATGATGGCATGGAAACAATAAGTAACCAAAGTAAAATATGTTCCTTGTATATACACATCTAAACTACTTTCGATTAATGGAAAACTTTTGACAGAAAGGTATACAATAACTCCAAAAGCACTTATTTTACTTTTCAATGAACCAGAGTAGCCTAGATAAATGTCTTATTGTTCACTGTGGTAGCCAATGTCAGGTATTACACTTGAACATTACAGTTGCATCTTCTGAAGCAATGCATATTCAAGTGTTTTCATTGGGTAATTTTAAACAAATCAACAGAGATCATATATCATCTAATGACAAATAAATTACTCATGTTTTTGATACAAAGTGTTATATTCTCCTAAAACAAAGAGACAGTCAAGGAAGATATGTATGTCTGAAAGTAATGCTTCTTATTTATTTCCATGGAAACTACAGCAGATACAAAGAGCACAATAAGACAGAGAGCAAATTCTCAGCTATGAAACACTATTTTCAGCATAGTCACCACCATTAGCCATGCATTTTTGCCAGCAGTGAACAAGAACCTGCATGCCGCATTCTTAACAGTCTGCACCAGTGGAGGTGACCTGTTGTCACTGTCACCACTGCTGAAATGCACCAACCACCACCTCACTGTGCTCACATCCACTGTTTGGTCAGTATTCTGGGTACCCTACAATAGGTCACAGAGACCTGCCAGGTTCCAAATATCTCCGTAGGAGACTCCACAACGTCTCTGGGCAACCTGTTTCTATGTGCTCCATCATCCTTACTGTAAAGGAGTTCTTCCACATGTTAGTGAAGAACTTTCTATGCAGCACAGAGGCCCAAACAGCGGCACAGATTAGAGGGTTGACAAAACTGAAAATTGCCAAGGATGTTGATAGGTGACAGTCACTAAGCACAGGTATTTATGTATTAAAATAAGCTTTTCAGTTTCGCTGATAAAGAAACAGAAATGGGAGTTAGACAAAGTGGATTTCACCCTTTCCTACTATTGAGGTTCCACTATTTTTTTAAAAACCACTTATCATTGGGTGGGTGGCAGGAGAATCTCTCATCCAGCTGTTTACTTATAAACAGATGGATTTCTGTGGCACGCTAATACTCTGCTTGCAGCATCTAATCTCCCAGGATGCCAAAATCCAGACCCTAAAACAACCATCCAAATTATTAGATGGAATGCAATTATCAGTTACCTACATGATGGACTATACAGTCTAGTTATTTGGCTTAAAACTCTGTGAAAGTGCAATATCATTAACTACATACCATGCAGACTAAGTACACGTACAGCAGCACAGAAATAGCTTCTGGAGAAGCAGAGCAGAGTTATTCCTCATGTAGTTTAAAACTAGTTTAAAAGGTATTACTAAATTACAATAGAGGGCACGTAATGAAGAAATCAAAGTTAAAAATATGCAATGTTTGGCTTTTAATTAGACTAATTTAGTTGTTATATCAAGGTAGCATTTTGCCTCAGGATAAGTGTCAAAATTTTTTTGGTAGTACATATGCTTACACTCAATAGCAAAACATACTTGAAAGCAGCTTATAACAGATCTAATAAACACACAAACATTCCATCTTTCTTCTCCATAGTTCAGAACACCCAGTAGCCTGCCAGGCAAATCGTCTGAGTTTGGTAGTAAAGAATAAATATATTTTACAAGGCCAAAGAAATAGAACACCAGTCTACTTCACGTTCAGACAGAATTCACCAAGAAGTTATAAGAGAAAACTGCTAATAACTAATTTTGCTGTTGCAAAGCTGCAAAGTTCAGGCATTTCATGCTTTCAGTGGATTTACTTATGCTTTGTAACATGATCTACGGAACAAGGCTAGCGTGATTAGGATTATTCTGTTAATACAATATTTTGCACAGTAAACTGCATGGTACTGCATACCATTTCCTATAAAACTCAAACGTAGAGAACCACAGCTGTAGAAATTTAAGATTTAGTGATATCACCAGCAAAATATGGATACTTTCAGTTCCCTTTGTTACCACCAACAGTAGCATTTGCAGGCACACTTTTTAATAAAGCAACTCATTATTAAACTGCCAGACCAGACTTTCAGCAGACGGAGTTAATTAACAAATGCAGCATACCAAGCAGGCAAAGAATGTCTCAGAAAGTTTAAAGCACAGTGGTAATACACGGGATATTGATCAAGTCCATACAATTTGGTAATTGTGTTACCATTAAACAGATCTTATTTTCCCCAGACTTACCTGGGTGACTAACCAAGCATGTGACCTGTGAAATTTACAGTCACCGTGCTCCTAAAAAATAAATAAATACATTGATTTGCTCTTAGTTATCGAGCTAGTTGATGTTGGCAGGATTTGCTGTTGCTGAACTGGAATGTTTAAACTTTGACAGGCAGCTTTTCTGTGTGTGTGATCTCCTAACATATGTACATAAAAACAGTACATAAGGCTCTCTTTGTCTTTGCTTTGTTTCTGAGCAGAAATCTGCTGCACTTCTAAATCGTGCTTCACAAGAAGCTTCCTTTTGGAGTTTCAGAGGCCATTTCCACAATTTCATTCTCAATCGCATCCAAGCAGGCAGTTCCACAGACTAAAATTATAATCAGAAGTCTGTTTGATATTTTCAACTTCACTGAAAAGTTGGCTTCAAAAATTACAGTTGTAGCTCACTTTGGGTGCCCAAACAAGTCATGGACAAACAGGAAAGAGAGCTCAGCAGAGGACCACCAAGATTTTTAAGGTCTGGAACATCTGCCTTGTGAGGAGAGACAGATGAAAGTGGGCAAGTGCTACTTAGAGAAATGATGGCTTTGGGGACATCTGATAGTCCTCAGTACCTGCAAGGAGGACTGAGACAGGCTCAGCATAGTAATATATGGTGGGAGAGTGAGAAGGAAAATAAACTGAATCAAGAGAAGTCAACGGATACAAGGAAATACCTCTCAAGCACGAGGACAGCTGAGCATAAAACAGTTTGCCTAGTCTGTATTCTTGGAGGTTCTGGATAAGGCCCTGAGCAGTCTGATCTTATAGCTGATCCTGCTTTCAATAAGAGGCTGGACAAGATGACCTCCTGAGGTTGCTTCCAACCTGAGCTAATCTGATTATACGGACTTGGTAGGCAAAACTGGGCTCTATTTTGCACCAATTTTTACCCAAATTTAAAGTTAGGAAAAAATTGCTTTCACCATAAGCGTTTAAACTTCATAAAAGCATTCACTACAGAGAACATAAAAACATAAGCATCAATAAATCCCAAATAAGGAAAAAAGAATAACCTTTCCTTTTAAAAATAGAGAAAAAGAATTAATTAGCTGCCAGCTTTGCTACCCTGAAAAGAGGAACTGCATAGACATGACACTGTGATATTTGAGGAAATAAGAGTTTACATAACAAAATTATTGCATAAATATGTGAGCAGTTCTCCCTCTCTCATCCTCCTCACAGGGAAATACCGCAAAGTTCTTTGCAGGTCTGAGACATAAGCTTGGAGCCTTATCTTTGGCTTCAGTTACACTAAGATCTTACAGATACTGAGTTCATGGGTAAGCTTGAATCCGAGTTTGCATACATATAGCTGTAAAATCTGCCAGTAAGGAAGGACCCCCAAAACTACACTGGTTTATTGTCTCAGATGCATAAATATTCATGAACATCACAGAAGAATCTGAAGTTAAATATTAGCAACTTACTATAGGCTGAAAAAACATGTTTGTTTTTTTTAATGCTTAGAACTTCACCGAACAGTGAGCAATTAACAATCTTTATAGAGATACCTTCAGTCTATAGAGGAAATTCTATTTTTAATATAAGACCTTATGTTTGCCATCAAGTAGACAAATAGAGAGCAATCCTAATGAATTTAAACAATATGTAGTTTATTTATTTATTTTTTAAAATCTTTGAAGTAACACAAGCAATTTGTATAAGAGTCAGGCAAGAGGGCTTGGACTGAAATCTGAAATCTAATGAACTGAGATTGTAACTATAACAAGAAAGAGTCACAGAGCCAAAGGCAGGATGGAAAGAATTGGAAAAAGGGGAGGAGGAACAAAAGATTAAGGTTGTGGGAAATGAGCAAACTGATCTATATCTAGAACAAAAATATTTACAAATGCAACTCACAGTCCTTGAAATAGAATGACTACTCTGAAAAACTGTATACCCAAAATAAAGGAATACTTAATCTCCCTGCATTTGCATCATCATTGCAGCAAAAGGGCAAGAATCGCCTCTTATCTCATCGGTTCATGTAGAAATTAAGTTTGTAGAGCAGTGGATTCTAATAACAAGCAAGATATGAAATAGCAGAAAAAAATTAATAGTTATAGCTTCAAAGTTGGGTTTAAACAATGTTCAAAAGAGCTAAAGACTGTACAGTGATAAGCAAAATATGTCATAGTTGAATATTAAATAAGCAGCATTCCTTTATTATTATTTTAGAGGACTACAGAATGAAAACCTGTCATTAAAGTCAGGGATTTTTAATATCAGAAAGAAAATGAATGGAATTATGAAATGTAGAATTAGATGCTTTGCTTTGAACAGCCCACAGACAGTTCTAATAATGACAGATTCAGTCAAGCTGTGATAAAATGGGACTTTGATAACCCTTTTAAACAGAAACAAAAAACATAATATGAGACCATCTTCTAAGAAGTGTAGGATATCTGCATAATAGCACTAATAAGTTAACTGTTCTTCAATTTGTTGCACTGTTTAGTTCAGTATGAAACAGCATATCTGGAAATGTTAGAGTATCTGATAAGGATGCTAAAGATAGAATATTTAGTGAGAGCTTTACTGTTTTTTTTCTTACAAACAAGACCAAATAAGTGTGGTTAGATACAGTACAAGTTATTCTCCAGCTTACTTTAAATCCTGACACTCTACCTGACCTTAGGAGTCCAGAGTTCGCATTGCTTTTGCATTGGCACGGAATTTGGAGCCAGGCTCCATCCCACTGCCCAGAAGCCAGCAGTGCAAGCAGCCACTCTTCAGAGACTTGGGAGTTGGCCAGAATGCAGTCAATTTCCACTGAGACAGTGGAACGCGGTAATTGATTCCCCTCCCCCCCACCCCCCAAAAAAACCAAAACCAACAATCCATTAATCACACCAGAGTCCCTCTTTCCTGGGAGTGTTCCTCCATAACAGCAAAAATATAAGTAAAAACATTAGCCGTTCTTGAAAATTCTTGATAAATATTTTTTCAGAAGAAAAGAAACTGATACGGACAGACAAAATACCAAATATCAACGTAAATGTATAATATTTGGAAAGCTCAAAAGTAACCACAGGATTTTGAGGAATAAATATCAGATAACATTAGTATTAATATTGCCATTGATTATATGAGAAATATTCTGCATGTGCTTACCCATATGAAGACTAGGCACTATACAGCCAGCAAATGCCAACATACTGCAATATCCTAAAACCACTAGCTACTGATTATGACATAACTTTCGTATACAAGTTATTCCCCATTTTCTCACTATTTTCTTTAAGGGTATGGGCCAGTATTATTATTTAGGTAACATACCGTAGTTATCATACTTAATCTCAAACTAAGGCTTCATTATGCTATTGACAGCACAGGCGTTTAGGACTCGCCTTACAAGCTTAACTTAAGAAATCCTGTTAGTTCTACAGCATATTATGATCAAACCAACTAACTCAAGTGGAAGCTACAGACCTTTCTCGCATTCATGGGTCAAAAGGCAAAGGAAGATCATGTCTTTGTTCAGCATTAAATAATAGAACAATTTCTTCCACATATCAGCACTGCTCCGTAGCAGAAAAATACCATTACTTCTCTTTCCCTTCCTCTCTCTCTTTTGTGGTATTTTATCAAACCTAAATGATTCGATGCATTCTGAATTTCCCTCTGTGACCTGCCCGTTATTCCCCTTCTCATTATCTCAGTAATACCAATGAGGAAAACATAAGGAGCCAGAATATGTTGTCTCTCAAAATGAATTTAAGAAAGGGAGTAAAGCTACTTTACACTGTTTTCCAAGTTGAATTATAAATGATATGAACATAAAACTGTGATAAAGTAATTTCTAAAGTATTTATTAGACGTTGTTAATGAAACTCAGAAGGCTATAATTTCACCATCATATGGATTGTTTCCTGAGATTATTTTTGCAGCCTAGGCTTTTAGCTTCTGAGCTTTTAGACCTATTTAGTTACTGAGAGGGAGACAACAATTTTAGTGAGTAGATTACAATGGGAGCTGAGCATCCTGGCTAAATAATGAAACTTCATACTGATTTCCAGGGACATATATACTTCCCCAGCAAACTCCTAAATTTGCCCTGTAGATAAACCAGCTGGAAAGGTTCTACAGCACTACGATGTACACCCTCTCCTAGACCATATGCTCCTTCCAACACCATATGTCCTTTGTGACAGACCCAGATTAACCCAGTTTGTGTGAACCCAAAACCCACACATGGCACCTTTGCAGGCCATTGGAGTAACTCTCTCTTTAAATAAGAAAAATACCCATCTTCCCCCAAATGCTGCTCCTACCCAAAAAACAAGCAAGCAAAACACCACCACAAAGACAACCCCCAAGTAAAACTCATAATGCAGACATTAGTTCTTAAAAAACTAAAATAAAATGAGGGCACTTCCAAATGAAACTCAAGCTGTACTCCAGCTACAGCAGCTACAGAATTTAGAAGGATGTGACCAAATGTCTTTTTTAAATAAGCAACCACTTTTGTTTCCTGAATGAAAGCAGTGGTACATTCAGTATTTCATTTGTAGATGCATTGACTCTTGCAGTGTAATTAACTGGTTTGCTGACTTCACACATCCAAGCTTTTCTTCGAGGCTGCTTCATACGAAGCAATTCACAAGAAATAGAAAATACCATAGAATGCTTCTGCAATCAGATATGCCACGACACTGTGAACTATTTCTGTGCAACAGGAGCTATGCTAACATACAGGCAGCTGGTAGAGAAGCTCTTATGGTTAAACGGACTATCATCTCTTTATCGCTGGTTAAGCACACAGCAATTCCTAAGGAGACAGACACTGGTAAGAAGCTTACCTCCCAACTGCCAGGATAGTCAGATTAATGGCACTGCCAGTCACACCAAATCACCACGATTGTTCCTTCACTTTTATGAAAGCCTTCTGTTGCTTGCTAGCTACATATTTTAGAACTGCCACAGATTATTTTTCTAAGAATGGTAATAATAAAAAACATAGAAAAGTTTCAAATAAACATTTATATTTACTACTGTATTGAACTGTGCTCAAAGGAATTTAATGGTAGAGGGTGAACTATGGGCCTGGAGAGCACCACAGCAAAACCAAAGCCCATGAGGAAGACTGGGAGTTTTTTAAGAGGATCTTTCAGGCCAACAGAGCTCTGATTTCATATTAACCTAAGATCAAAGCATCAGCAAGTTTATTAGGCCAGAGGCATCCAGAACAGCTGTATGGCGTACTTCCTACTGGAAGTACTCTTTCTCCTTTGTAAAAGCGCCACCCCTGGACCAGATTTGGACAAAACCAAACACTTTGAAGTATACTGGAGCATCTGTGAAAACATAACTAAGTCAGCCGCTGCAACAACATCCTGAACCAACCACCTTTAATGCCTGCAGGCG
>PPHD01015811.1:3595-15891 GCA_002909625.1 Bambusicola thoracicus
TTTTTTTTTTTTTTTTTTTTTTTTAATTTAAAGTAGTTCAGAAGAGTACCTTGGGGCTTCAGAAAGAGCTGATGAAAGCCTTGATGCCTGGGGAATGTTGTTAGGATCCTGTGCAGGAGGTGGAGGAGTGGCAGGGAGGGGTCAGCCCAGGGCTTTGGGGTGCTGGGCTGGGAGGGTTTCTGCAGATGGAATGGGTTTATGGGCACCCCTGGGCCACGTGCACTTGCACTGCTTCATCCCCTGGATGAAGTAATTTAGTGTGCATAGATCCAACCTGAAACATGACCAGCGTTGCAACATAGGCTTTTGTTTGCAGATGTGGTTTTTTTGTGTGTGTGTTAGGGAGGTGCTCTTTTGTTTTGGGTTGGTTTTGTTGTTATTGGTATTGGTTTTCTTCGGGGAAGGCCTAAATTGGTTTTCTTGAGGGGAGGCCTAAATATATATGTGCTTGTAGCTGGAATCACTAGTTTCACATCTAAGAGCTTTTAAAATGAGCAAGGAAGGCCATTTATTTATTTATTTATTTATTTATTTATTTGAGAATGCTGTGCCACAGGCTATTAAAATGCTGAAGGAGAGTAATGACCAGAAAGGAATCATATTCCCCACAGGGAAAATCAGGCATGGGATGGTTTAACGGCTAGGACACCGGAGAAAGAAGACTGGGCATCTTCGGTCAGACAGATTTTAATTTTAAAATAGATCATAAAAAGGTTCTGAATATATTCTGGCAATACAGAATCATGGAATGGTTGAGGTGGGAAGGTACTTCTGGAGATTGCCCAGCCTGACTCCCTACTCACAGCCATGCCAGTCAGGTGCTAAACCCACCCAAGAACAGAGACCCCGCCACATCTGTGTTCAGCCTGTGCCTGCACCTGGCCATCCTCACCATACAAAACCTTTTTCTTAACTTTAAATGGTATTTCTCACATTTCAGTGAGGCTCCTGCTTTGCAGAGGAGGCTGTTCCCAAGAGCGCCATGTTTACACTAAGGGCGCTCAGTTAGGATGCAGTACGCAGTGATTCCAGTAGGATTTCACATTAGTGGTATTGATTCCAAAATCAAACCACCATTGTTTATGTTGTCAGTCAGAGCTGGATTTTACATCACAGTTGTCCCATGCTTAGGAGAATTAATATAAATTGTACATATGGAGTATTGGAGGCTTATTATCATTATTATCCTTAAGAACTTCAGAGAATATTTGCATTTGATAAAGATATCATAGTGGAAGGTCTTAAAAATAACTGCTTACAAAACAGTTTAGGTGTTTTGAGGGAGTGACAGCCCTTTGCATGGTTGGCGCAGCTGAGCTCTTACGTACTCACCGGCTCTCTGCTTCTTCTCTGCCTTCTTCACTCATTTCCCACTGCAGTGATTAACTTTCCATTTGCGCTCTTGTTTCATCCCTGCGCATTTGCTCCATTTCTTTCTGTGTGACCTACTGCATGAGTGCTGCTCATCAGCCCAGAGTTCCACTCCAATCTGTCAAGTTCCTTCTCAAGCACTGAACTCTTTCCACTCAGTGATCTTACGGTGTTGATAAAACAATATGCAGAATGCCATCAATATCGTGGCAAGGCTTGTTACACAGCACTTAATCTGTCCTGTATTTGATAGGGAAACAAAACGACAGACAAAGTGCTTTACACAGGAAACATAAACAATTAGCTCTTTAATGTGAGACTCTTGAGAAAAATATATGGAATTAACATGCAAAAATTTCACCGCGTTTCTCAATTACCATGGCTGGAAATGAGGAATGTCTGTAATAATTTAGTCACGTGTTCCTGTCTTCCTGCTTGTTAAGCATTTCTCTTAAATAACTATTAGTAGTTTTGCTCTGGTGGTATTGATTTGTGTATGTTAGTTCTAGCCTTGAAATAACAAGGTCCCATGTTGGTTGCCTGGCACGTCGAAGAGTACGTTTTAAAACTAATTGTGAAGATTTCAAGGCCAGGCTGGATGTGGCTCTGGGCAGCCTGGTCTGGTGGTTGGCGGCCCTGCATGTAGCAGGGAGGTTAAAACTCGATGATCACTGTGGTCCTTTTCAGCCCAGGCCATTCTATGATTTTACCTCAGCTGTGATATTTTCTCTGGCTTGCACTGTTTTGTTGTGGTGTTTGGTTTTTTTTTTTTTCCTTTGGAAATTGTTTCCAAGATGACGGCGAATGGAATTTTCTTTTCATGTGTCCAAATACTCTGAGTCTTGGCACCATTCACAAGCACGGGGCGGGCAGAGAAGTTTGGTAGGCTCTGCCTAGGCATTTCCAGAGGAAAGCACCTAGGAGCTGAGGCTTGAAATAACACTGCCTGAGGTCAGGAGTTAATTCTTTGGAGAGGCAGTAAGGAACGTGGTTATCTGTAGTGTGCAAGAGGCCAGGGATTCTGTAGGTGTGCATGCAACAGTGAAAGAAAGAAGAAGTATGACAGGCAACATTTTGTGCAGTGTTAATTCTTAAGCAATGGTAATGCAGCCTAAAAGTAATGCAGGCTAATGATAAGGGATTTAGGCCACTTTTTTTTTTTTTTTTTTTTTTTTCTGTGAGAGGTGATATTCATTTGAAAATCCTTCATTTATTTGGGGGAATTAAAGAATCCAATGGTGGGAAAATATGTCGCTTAATCCATTTTTAAGCTCATGCCTTGCTCAACCCAAAGAAACACGCTCTCGGTATCAGGCTGTTAACACGTAGCCCTGGAGCAGCATGGTTTTCACGTTACAAGGGAGCAGTCCCCCAGAACAGGGGGATCATTTGTTGGTCGGGAGAGGAGCACGGGGGGTCCTGGGGCAGAGGCGCCCCAACCCTGGGCAGCGTTCCCCCCACACCTGGGGAGGAGCCCTCCGCATACTCCGGGATAAGCATCTGCTCCCCAGGGCGCTGGGCTCCGCGCGGAGCAGTCTCGCCCGCGCTCCCCTCGCAGGCATTTGCATTCCACAGGTCTGGGAGATGTGGGCTGCGTGACCACCCCGCGCCTGTTTGTTTAAAACTGCTCGGACCGGCAGCGCGCCGCTGCAAACCCAGCTGCGCTGCACGCACCGCTCCCCAGCCTCGGTGCTGAGAAGGATTTCTTAGGCATCGCTTTTCGGAGCAGGTAAATTCCTGCACGGTCACAATGTCCAAACCCTCGCGCTTGGCTCGACCTCTCTCAGCGCATGCAGCTCCTAAATCACCTTTGTCTCGGAAAGAGGACTTTAACAGCCGACCGCGGAAAATTAGTTTAGGTGAAAAGATGTTGAGAGCTGGCAGTGAAGGAAACCTGGTGAAACAGCATCAGCAGGTGGAAATCACAGAAGTGCTTGTGCCACGGAGGGCTCCTCTGCTGAAAGGTAACCATTTATTCCATGCTGTAAGATGAATAATTAAATGGATTAGCGATTACTGGTTTTCTAATGAACGCCAAGCATCAATTATTTTACAGCTGTGTGCATGCGTGTCTGCGTGTTGTTCCTAACTGATGGGTTACGGCACATCACACATTTGTTTTGGAAATAAAAGGACTCAGCGTTTCTGTTGGTTCGTGGCTGGGTGCTGTATACAAGCTAGAAATGTTTGTCTGTACAAGTGGCACATCAGAATGCTTTGCAGTCTAAATCAGACGCTGTGTGGTGAGGCTTTATTTGAAACGATAATTGGAAAACCTGAACGAGTGTCAGAAAGATTAAATAATGTGAAAAAATGCACATCG
Organism: Bambusicola thoracicus; assembly: GCA_002909625.1. Classification (NCBI taxonomy): domain Eukaryota; kingdom Metazoa; phylum Chordata; class Aves; order Galliformes; family Phasianidae; genus Bambusicola; species Bambusicola thoracicus. Next base: position 7,290 of record PPHD01015811.1, read on the forward strand.
GTGCAGTCAGAGAATCCCAGGCAAGGAAAACTCCCATCTGTGGGTCCTAATCAGGCAGCTGAGTTGGTTTCTTGCACAAAACCCAAACAGCTCAGGAGTATTTCAAAAAGCTTACATGCTTTTAGAATGCAAACAAGTGTGGACACTAATGCAAGATTACAGTCTACTCTCAGGTGTCTGCTAAGCAGTGGGCTGCAGGATCATTGCTGCTGCCTCTTCAACTTAGTTTTTGTGGCATTGCTCCTCGGAACTAACTGCACTGAAAAGTAGCTATTTAAGCTGCAGGGTGAAAAACGAAGGCAAATTTCCATGATACTAGGATGAAAAAGTACAAGTATTCTAATTGGACTGGTAATAGATTTGGTATTTAAATATGTACAAGAGGTAGAACCCTTTCAATCCCAAATAGAAATCACTACCCCTTCCATCCTAAATCCATAGTAGAAAAAATCACAGACCTTTGTAACTTGAAACTGTATTTTCCTTTCACACATATGGCATCCAAGGTTACAGTTTCTGCTCCTGGCTGAATAAGGTTTAAAAGATCTTTTTTCTTTCCTCCCCCCCCCCTCTGCAATGTGACTTTTATTATTTCCCAAAGAAGGGAGAAGTGATGACACCTAATCTTACTCGGGGAGATGGATGATCTGTTTGTCTCTACAAAGGAAACTGGGTCTGAAGCGCTTTATTAAAGGCAGAAGAGAGCAAATAGAAAAACTGGAGATGGGAGGGCCTAAACTTCTGGTCTCACTCAGAGATCGTCTCACTTGTTCAGNCCCCCCTCTGCAATGTGACTTTTATTATTTCCCAAAGAAGGGAGAAGTGATGACACCTAATCTTACTCGGGGAGATGGATGATCTGTTTGTCTCTACAAAGGAAACTGGGTCTGAAGCGCTTTATTAAAGGCAGAAGAGAGCAAATAGAAAAACTGGAGATGGGAGGGCCTAAACTTCTGGTCTCACTCAGAGATCGTCTCACTTGTTCAGCCATGTAATGTGGAGACCCATTTTTGATCTTGGGATGCATGCAAGAAATTAAAACTTTTATTCAGGAAAAAGAAACAGGCATTCAGTTTTTTTCTATGGTGGTAACTGAGTATTTATTGATGCCTTGGTGAATGGCGCTTCCTNCCATGTAATGTGGAGACCCATTTTTGATCTTGGGATGCATGCAAGAAATTAAAACTTTTATTCAGGAAAAAGAAACAGGCATTCAGTTTTTTTCTATGGTGGTAACTGAGTATTTATTGATGCCTTGGTGAATGGCGCTTCCTAGCCAAGTTTTACCTAAATTTGAAAACTTTCCTAGAAAACCCTGCAATGGTTTTCACTAAGTGGAAGGGTTTGAAAAAGCAGCTTGTCCCCTCGTGTTATCTCATTTATTCGGTGCCTTGAGAAAACGAAGGTATGTAGGATTCACAGAACAGCAAGCGTGTCCTTTTAAGGGATGTGATTTTTACAGAGCTCTGGGGCCTGCTTTTACTCATTTTGTTTAAATGCTTTTGGGATATCTACCACTTTACTACTGACTGCAAGGGTTGCATTCACTGCTTCATGTTTTAGGTGAGATTTCTCCAAAAGAAACTTGATAACCTGGTGGTTATCAGTAACGCTGCAACCTGGCATAGGCTTTCAATATTTATAGCATTAGGCTTACTGTTTTCTGGAGCATGAATTAATCCCTGCTCTGTACTGACTCTCTGTATTTTGATGATTTGTGTACATTAGCCAAATGTTACAGTGAGTTGTTTTTGCAAGGGATGTGGAAGAACAAATATTGATACTGCTGAAGTACTGCAAAGGAGGCAGAAATGTTAAGTGTGGGGCTTACCTCTGAAAATGCAGCTGGCCCCAAATGGAGCCAAAGCATTGGTAAAACTGATGGGGAAGACGTTGTTATGCAAGATGTGGGTTCAGAGCTGGATGGTGGCAGAGTGGCAGCTATGTCAGAAGCTAACAGAAACTGTAAAGCACAGAAGTCATGGGGCAGCTCCTTGAGGATAACGTCACATGCCGCAGGTGCCATGTGAGTAGCAGCTGAAGTGCATTGGTGTTGTCTCATAAAGGAAATGAGGGGAAATGGGAAAGGTGCCAGAGGACAGATATGGGCTGAATATGATGGCTTAAATAGGAGGTGTGGGATGGGAGGCTGAGAGCTCCAGTGGGAGGAGGATTGAGGTTTGGTGGAATACAAATAACAGAGGGTTGGGTTTTCGGAACAGGTGGATCAATGGAAATGGAGTGGGAGAATTTCAGGAGGCTCTGCCAGGTGGGGAGCAGGGTCCTGAACAAGCTGAAGTGACCTGCTTGACCAGTCTTTGTCTGTTGTCATACAAAGTGGTGAAACCCTGTGGACCACATTTCTACTACCGCCTATAATCCTGCTCCGTGTGGGACAGCAGTCTACAACCAGTTGAGTTCTACTGGTGAACTTGGTGTGTTTCCAGCAGCAATATGGTGGCATTTCTTGTTTCCTTGAGCCTCTTTTAAATTAAAACCAAAGATCTGCTATGCATGAATGGTGTCAATAAACAGCTCTCCAGTAAAGCTAAGTGCTCAGCAGACAGGAAATCCAAAATTGTGCTTACACTTTAAATGGGACTGTAAAGCATGATGATTCATTTTAATTGTGGTGGTATGTTGGGGCTTTTTTTCTGCAGGATCCCTGCCTTGTGTTGTGCAAATGATGAGTTGTGCTCAACTGATAAGTTGGATTACACAGGCAGTGAGGCAGATAGTGGCAGGGAAAAAAGGCCTTATAATTAAAGCCATTAAAGGCTGGAGTGGATTTATCTCTGCCTGTGCCGCAGAGCTCTGTGTGATGTAGGACATACTGCATTAACTTTTACAGGTGAATACTGGCTGAGTGGATTCACTTTTTGTTTTGGTTTCTGGGTCTGCAAATCTGAGACCATGGGTCTGATTTGCATTGCTGAATACCCATAATGGCAGCTCAAGTCACTGACAGCTGTGACTTTGTTGCATAAAGTATTGTCTAATACAAGGGACTCCAGAAGGTCACCTTTAACTTATATTTTGCACTTTTCCTGAATTTAATGAACATCTTTGATCACAATTTCTGCATATGCTATCTTCTCATCTCACTGAAAACAAAGAGTGGAAAGGATGTAGAATAAGATCCTTACTTTAATAGGGACTGTTGTGAGAATGGCATTTTGCACTTGCCTGCTTTCATACGTGATGAATACTGAAGCCTAGGCTGCAAAATTTCTTGCTTGGTTATCAGGTCAAGATCTGACAAGCAGGTGGCACATAAACCCCTCAAGTCCACACCCTGAATGCAAACTCAACACTATTGGGGGAGATCTTTGAAGTCACAATGTGCTGTAGGATGGAGGGGTATGGCCAGGCTGCCATTTCCCTTTGGCCAGCACAGAGGGGAAGCAGTCCTGAAGGTGCGGCCATCGCTGCTGTGGAGGAACATCTCAGAAATAGCAACGATTGCCTGGCCAGCTGTGCCCCGTGGTGCACCAGGCTCAGCACTGTCATGGGGCGAGGAAGGGGGTTGTCCTGCTCTGCTCTGTGTTGTGCAGCCTCACACATGGGGGTTAGGAACAGGTTCTTTACCAGAGGGCGGTGCGCACAGCCCTGTGTGTTGGAGTTCAAGGAGTCTTTGGACACCGCTCTCAGGCCATGGTTTGTGTGGAGGTATGGGTTGGACTCAGTGATCCTTGTGGGTCCCTTCCAACTTAGGATATTCCAAGACTGTGTGATTCTATGAACTCTTTTTGCCTATTCTGACTTTCCTTTAACTTCCTGCTTTGTCGTCTTCTACTCTGTCCCCACACTGGCAAACTCTGCACGGGACCCAGCTCCAAACTGGAGGTGGTCAAGCAAAGCTCCTTGTTGCCCACCCTTCTGGAGATATGGAGCTAGGACTTTTTCTTTCAAACCAGGAACTGTCAGCAGCATCAGTGACTCTCTGGAGCTGGGAGCTGGGGAAACCAGCATACTGGTGTCCAGAAAAAATGGAGATATGTAAACCTTTCATTTTCCATTCTGTGTCAGGTCTAAATCAATTAAAATATTTCTTTCACCTCTGGGATGTTTTACCGATAGAAGAGCATTATGAATTTTTGTCACCCATACTTTTATTTGATAAAAGCAAAGACTACACTAATGACTGACTTTTCAATTTCCTTTCTCTGTTTTATCTTACTGAGTATTGATATATGTTTCATTATTTGTCTTCACATCCTTTCACTTTGCTTTATTTTCACCCTGTATTCTTCCAATACGCTTTCTTCCCTTGTTCCGTCTGTGTTCTTTACTTTGCAGACTATGGTGATTGAAATGCAACTCCAACACATTTTAGAGTAAAACTCTTGGTGTCTCACATTCAGTTGATTCCCAAACTAGGCAAAACTAGTTCTTCCCATCTCTAGTCATTAGACTGGGTACAATGGACTTTAATTATATCTTGGGATACAAATCTGTGGGCTCTTGAGGCAAAACAAGCAATAACACCACCATGAGAGGTGGAATTAATTATGACTTTCTGACCAAATTTTTACGGCAAGCTTAAATAGCATCTGTATGATCTGTATGTGTACTGCTAATTATCTTAAAGCTTGTTATGGTTGGTTTTTAAATAAAGAAATACTCAATTATGGGCAATGATTGGAAATTATTCTTTCTGATATTCAAGTAAAACCTATAGAATTTTTAAAGGCCAAGTTATCACTCAAGAGCTTCCATTTTACAGCTTTTCCTAACAGAGATGTACCCACAAATACAGAATGCGTGTAAGATTATGGGTTAAAATTTCCAAAAAGCTTCACTATTAAAAAAATAGCAAAGCAAAGAATATGTTTATTTAGCCTACAGTATTTTTGTTTCCTCTGCAACTGTTTAATATTCATCAAGACAGTAAATGCAGATCTTATAAGAGATCGTATATACAAATGTTCGTTATCTTACATGTTTAATAGTAATGTCTTTTTTAGCACCAGAGAATATTTTTCTGCTTTTAAAATGCATATAAACTATGTAAAATGAAATAAACTGCAATCAAACATAAATTAGAAATTTGACAGTATTGTACAGTAGTCTGAAAACCTGTAATGAAACCAGGATTGGTATCAGATGTGTGCATTCCAGTATGGTTAATTGTTCAAAATTTCAAGCTTGAGACGCACAGTTTTGCAAATCAATAAAGCACTTATTACTTCATTTTAGTATATGAGTCAATGAAAATATGAGTCCAGAAAATATTCTCGACCTTTTGATATTAAAATGCAAAAGGAATCTGGATAAAAACTTCTCATGCTGGAGAAAAACATTATTAAAATACCTCTTGGAATTTAAAAGCGCATTGCAGAAACAAGGATCAGTTGTGAGTCTGTGCACATTCTTTCATCACCCGCGTACATTTATTTCCATGGCCATTGCTATTTGGCTTCACCTGGAGAATGAACAGGGAAATAAAACATGCTTCCTTCCAATTAATATAATGCAGTATATTAGCTAGAGTTGTGGATATCGAAAACTGAATGTCTGGACATATTTTTAGGTGACATATGTTGGGGCAACTACTGTTCTTGTTTGCTGTGAGGTTATGACTCAGACTGAAGCATAGAGTATGCTTTAGCTTTTTTAAGTACAATTTACTGGGGAAAGAAAAAAGAAGAACTGGTCATGTCAAAACACTCTGGCATTTGTTCTTTCATCCATAACCTTTTTACTTATTATCTGAATTTGTTCAATTATGATGGAGAGGTAAGTCTCTCAAAAACTTCTCTGTGATGCACTACATAGAACTGTATGCTGTATAGGATACTTTGTCCAGTATTTGACTGTAACTGTCAAATACTACACATCTGTATTTTTCTGTAATTTTTTGAAAGTACTGGCTAAGTGGAGAAAGAAGACCTGATTATTATGATGTTCAGGGAAAAGCTGCAGTGCGTACTCAACTCTTCTTATCCTTTAGAGAATTCATGTGTGGGTGAGACTTTATGAAAGCCGTACACCAGGGGAAAACTCAGGTTGTAGCTCACAGCTTAGACAACTCACCAGAGAAGCAAATTCAGACTGTGGAGGAGATTGCATAAATTCTGATGGAAACATTGTGGAGCTGAATGCATGCTGCAGTCTAATTCATTTTACAAAGTCAGTAGTCAGTCACCTAAAAAAAAAGGTGCATTGGAAACCAGGTTATAGTAGTTGCACTCCTTACAGAACTATTCTTCAGTTGCAAAGTGTATCTACCTCAAAATATCTTCCTTTGGGACCTGGTAGAATTGGAAGGAGAGCATGATACATTCCCTGGGGAAGCTCAGGATCTTCTGTTTCTTATTTTATATGGGCTAATAAAATGGGTTGGGGGAAAATCACACCAAATCCCACAACTGCATAAGACCTTAAATCATCAAAACAAGGGAATTTTGGAAAGACTACAATTTGGGAAAAAAAATTGGAATAATTTATTTAAGGGTTGATTTTTTTCTTTAAGCTGTGGCTTGCTAGAATCAGCCAGAGGTTTTCAAGTTTAAAATAAATTAATAGGGAGATGAATAGGTAGCACAAATTGTAGGTACTTAAAAGTACCTGATGAATATAATGTAGCAATACCTTTTTGCCATGCATAGGCTGCAAGTAAATATTTAATATAGAGTATGTAACATTTATGTATGCAAAGTTTATACTAGTTTAAGATGTGAGTGTTATGGTTCAACGTGAACAACAGTATTTCAATACAAGAGGCTTCAAGATATGCCAGCCAAACCTTAACATTTAAATCTGGATGAATTTTGCAAAATTTGGATAAGAAGCTTCAGTAATAGTGGTCTCATCTGCAAAACTCCCTATTGTCTTGTCATTTCTGCAAAATACTTTCTCTCCAGAGCTGATGCTGTAAATACAACCTCTATAATTTTTAACTGTCTTGTTCCCAAGGCAAGAGCTAGAGTTTTGAATTGAAACCATACCTTTCAGGATTATGCCTTTATTTAAGACTTTTGGATATTCTAGTAGGTTAAAATGTTGCTTGCAAGTTCGGTTTTAGTCATACAAACATAGGGAATTGTACTGTCATACAAGAAAAGGATTGTATTCCAGTTGAGAGTTTCTTGTTTGAAAGTGGAAAGAACATCATGTATATGTGACAGAAATAAGGACTCCCAGGTATATAATATGCCCTGTAATTGGTGTGTTTGTCTATCGTTTCATTGCATTTCATTGTGGTGGATGGGTTGTGGTATTCTTCTAGACAGAAATGTGAGCTCCTATCATTTGTTGTTGTTCTTGCCTGCTAATTAAGTGATGAGATTGACTGAACTTTCTTTAATTTTAATTCCCAGAATTAATGAAGCCATATTGTTTGAGTTTGAAAAGCTGTGTGAAAACTCAAATAATCTAGTTGAAGGTTGTAGAATCAGGGAATTGCTAGGGTTGGAAGGGAACTTAAAGATCATCTATTTTCAACCCTCCTGCTGTGGGCAGTGTTACCACACACCAGCTCAGGCTGCCCAGGGCCCCATCCAACCCGGCTCTGAGTGGGATCCAGGGATGGGGCACCCACAGCTCTCTGGGCATCTGTGCCAGCGCTGCCCTCTGAGTAAAATTTCCCCCTGATGTCTAATCTAAATCTCTGCTCTCTTATTTTGGGAAGTTTGTTGATAAAAACAGGCCTTGATAACTATAGCATGATCAGTGAAAGATTGCCATCACCAGCCTACTGAAGAGTCTCATTGCTACCCTTCAGAGTCTCTCTGGTTAGCCCACATTTCTTCTGCAGTGTGATTTTTCAAAACAGGACCTGGACCTCCATCCCTGTGAGGAGACATTATGTTAATTTCCCACAGATAAAAATTGTAAGTCCTACTTGCAAGTGCATTATTTTTGGACAATGTCATAGTAGTGTTTTTAATTTCTGATTAACTTGTGGATCTATTTTTGCTATTAATCATCTTCCAAATCTTATAGGCATGTAGAAGGTTGTGGGTTTTTTTAGGTTTTGTTCTTTTTTTTCCCAACTGGGAACGATGATTCATCCTAACTGCTCTTAATTGCTGAATCATTTCTCACGTTTTAAGGGTAAGCCCTTAACACTGGCCCCTTTCGAAACTCCTGAGTGAGTTCAGGTAAATATTAATAATACAGAAATTTTCATTAGTTCTTGGAGTACCCTAGGATGAGATTCATGAAATCTAGCATAGTACCTGTTTTATTGCTTCCCTACTTAGATTCTGTTAGTGGTGTTAATTCTGAAACACACAGGATCATAACTTGCTCTCTCAGTGAAACCTGATGTGAGAAGGGCATTCAAAATTCTGCTTTCCCCATCCTATTTGTTAAAAACTGTCTTTCCCTACTGAATAACAGATAAATCTTTTCTTAGCCTTTCTTCTAATTGCTAAAGCATTTAAGGAGTAAGTAATGACTCAGGTCTGCTGTTCATTTTAAATAAACGGAGAAAACTGAGGACCCATGTCATAACATCCCCATTTTCCTCCTCTGAAAAAAAAAAGAGAAAAAGAAAAAAGAAAAAAAAAATAGCAGCAGTTATTAAAACAGTATTAAAAGGGGAAAAAAGAGGCAAAACTGCAAATACCAAAAAAAAAAAAAAAAAAAAAAAAAA
>PPHD01015812.1:0-15890 GCA_002909625.1 Bambusicola thoracicus
ACACACACACACGCACAAAAACAGCAGGAAAAAACAGAGGGCTGGAGCGGGGGGAGGAGGGGGGGGATAGGAGAAGAGCTAAAAACATCCAAGATTTTTTTGCATTTTTTTAAACATAGAAGAAGGCTCGAAGAAGATCAAGCACTTAAACTACTGCAGTGTGCTTCACTGGAAATATTTCTAATCGAATCAAACATGAGCAGAATAAAATTACATGAAGTGTAATGAAGTCTGTGATCAAGACTGCTAGATTTCAGTGAGTAGTCTGCCACAGCTTCTCTGTGTTCTCTTTTGTAAATCTCAACGCTAAGTGCAGAAGTAGCTCAGTTAGAAAAAAAATGTGGAAGACAGTAATGATTTAAAGTACTCACATTTCACAAAGAAAGAATAATATTCTTAAAGCACCAAACATGTAAGTATAAGAGGAGGAGGGAGCATCTGAAGTAGTGGGGTAACAGGACTGGAAGACGCGGCTAGCATTGGGGTTTGTAGTGGTGAAGCTGGGATGGTTTGGCAGTAGTGCCTACCAGAACCATCTGGAAAGGTATAACACATGAAGAAGCCCTCTGATGCACCTACAGAACCAGAAGGCTATAAACTGGCTTGCTGGTAGTTTATAGCCTTCCCTCAAAAGCAGTGACTTCTATATGTAGCACAAACAAAGGGAGAAAAGTTGACAAACAGAAAAAGGGAGGAAACAGGACTGTAAATCTGTAAATGCCCCTCACAGAATGAGCCCAGACAGCCAACTGCAAAAACACAGCAACTTCCATAATGACTCCAGCATTTGTTTTTACAAGTACTCAGATTTATTACTGGCACCAGAAAGAGCCGGGTGTCCCAGTCAGAGGCACTAAAGGGAGGCATACTGATACGCATTTGTAGAGCTAATTTTAATGTTGCACTGCCTGGGCTGAGCTCTTCTTGCCATGCATTGCCACCTGCAGGAGAACAGCTCAGCAAGGCTCAGCAGCTGCCCTCCTCGCTGCTCTCAGTGATCACTAAGCAGTTAAAAATCAAGAGGTCAAAAGCACATATGTTTCTCTGCCTATATATGTGTGCTGTGCTGCTGAGAAGAGCGTGGGTAGCAACCAGTGCTGTTACCTTCCGCTCCAAAAATGGTTCCACCCAGGGCAAACGGTCATCGTCAGCACAGCTTCTGTTTGCAAAATTGCTGCAGTTGATGAAGTCCCAGGCAAAGTTAGGTAAATAAACCCTTTCGTCAATTAAAATTGTCACTTTCACTTAATTCTGTGAGGGGGTAGAGGAAGATGAGATACTTGTATTTAGAGGTTGAGAAATATTTATAGGCAATACTGCATAAGGTCATTTTCAAAAAGCCTAATTCTCCAGGATGACTTCATTAACTCCACCAACCAGCTTCATGCCACCTGGAAGTAGCAGAAACATTTTCCATGCTTGCTAAAGAAAGGGGAATGCAGAATTAGTGAATACAGAACTGCAGTTGCTTCCATATCGCGTGGAATCCCAGCCCTATTGATCACCGAAGCAAAGATTGCAGTGATCCATATCCTGATGCATCCACAGTTTGGACACAATGACTATGTAAGATTTTTTTTCTAAATGAGGCTTTATAAATGTTAAGGGCAAAATCAAAAAGCAGTGACAACAGTTTCACACACGACTGTCTGCATATGTGCTGAATGAAAACAGCAGCCGCCTCCTTACAAGGAGGAGGAACTCCCTGCATATATTCCCCAGAGAATTGCTACTTTCTGCAAAGTATGGTTAGCTAAATGAGTTTTGATGCAATCTGCTCAAATGAGGAAGTTGGTCTCCAGGTAGGAGACATAACACACACTCAGCTGAGCTAAAAAAGTCATGAATTCTGTACTGCAAGGAACGGCCTCTCTTGTGGATGCTGGAGGAGGTACCAGGAGCCTGGAGCAGAGCTGTTTGGTGTGCTGTGCTTGAACATCCACTGTCACCATCTGCAACTGGTGAAAACAATCAAGCAAAAGAAGACCAGGCAGCTATAAGCTGCACTGGAGCCACTTGTGCAATGCTGATGCAAATAAGGCAAATGCAAATTTGGAATGCATGGCTGTAAGCGCTGTTCATCAGACAGAGGTGGTAATTTAGGAAATTAAGTTCAGAAGAAATCAACAAGACTGATAAACACAGTATATGAGGAAAGAGTATTAAGCAATGGGATTGATTGGCTGAGGTTCAAATGGAGAAGAAGCATGATAAGGGTACATGAAATACATGAAATATTGTCATAAACATGGCAGTGATTAACTGTGTTCTGTACACCCACTTTATAGAAGAAATTGGCAATATCAGTTAAAAAGAGGACTTAGACAAGGTGTAGGGAAAATCTGACACTTAACTAGGGAGCGTTAAGTCCTGAAAGTTCTAAAATCCTTTTCTTCAGAGGTTCTTAAGAACAAACGAAGCATTATTTGGACTCAAGCCATTTGAAATGGCAAGCTCTAGAGATTCAATGATATCATAAATTTCTTTTGCTCTTTATTGTCATATTTTATTTATTTGTCATATTTACTATTTGCTATCATATTACTATATTTATTTAGTCATTGGTAAACTAAAAAGCCATGACCTTATTGCAGAGTGCATTAAGTCTCTTTCACATTTCATAAAGGAAAATCTCATTCCACAACTTCCAGTTTGTAGAAAGTTTTTATATTTGTTCACAAGATGAAACATTGGGCCACTGAAGGAACCAAACCAGGAACCACAATTCACCATGATGAATTCTGAATTGTGTGCAGTAACTCACGGATGTCTTCTCTCTTAGTCATCATAAATTCCACCTGACTACGGAAAACATGTGCCACACGTTAAAATCATTAAATCCAGCACATTGTGCTATCTGGAAGGCTCAGACATCAGGCTTCAGACTATTGGAAAGGTATGGCAGATTTACCTTAAAATGAAGTACTATATTCCATAAGAACGGTCATCATTAGAAACAGAGAAATAGGGGTAAAGATGGTTATTCAAGAAATAGATTAGCAAAAGATTAACAACTGATTTATGTACAGATTCTGTGTCAAAAATACAGTCTGATTCAAACTAGCACTTCTTTGAAAGTAGGAATCCATTTATACCTACTTAAATAATGACAAGTCAGATGTGTAGTCTAAACAAGTTATCTAAACTACCTGCAGTGACAAAGCAAACAGATAGGTATTTCAAGGCACCAGTTCATCCAACCTTCAATCATTACATTTTGAGTAATTTTAGTATTATACCAAGATAAGACATCCTGGAAAGTCCTACCTTCTTCCTCATGTTTTAGAAGTACCAAAATGATAGGGCTTCCAGCTCATCCCTGCTCCTACACAGACTGTTTGTTGAAATGCCAAAATTTTTTTCTGTCTTACCTTCCTAGACATTAACAATGTTCTGAAGCATTTAGACAGGCTGATGGGCAATCACTGTCCCTTCAGGAGCATCACAGCCTATTCACTGCTAGTCCTGTAGGACTTGGCATTCGGAAAATTGAAGATTCTGATTTACATTGGCATTTCTGATTTACAAACTGATTATTTAGGGCCTGATGTAGCAGTGCATACTTAAGCATCTTAGTGCCACTTGAGATATACTGGAGTATCTGGCAAATACCCACAGAGCTGGTACATATTTCACAAGACCTCTGCGAGACCCATTCCCTTCTGGAGGCTACTAGAAAGATCCCCAGGGAGAGCTCAGGTGGCCCTAGATGTTCGTTCATAAGGAAAAGAATCAAGCCCAAGGACACTAAACTTTGTCTTCAGTCTTCTTATCTTATCCACCAGTCTAAAAATGTACAGACCATAAGAGGAGATGCCCACATAAATAACATTGTATTTCCTTGTTAAATCTGATAGAGTGGGAAGAGGCATGAAAAAAGATGGCAACAGGGAAGGCAAGGCAACATTGCTTGGCTCCAGGGATAAGCAGCACAGATTCTCTTGCTTTGGGTAGAAATACATGGTCTGAATGACAAAATACAATACAACATAGACCTCCTTCTGTGAAGCCTCTTGAGGATAATAATGTGATTGCTTTTCACTTATTATTATAAATAGGTTATTACAAAGCCCTGAATTCTCTAACCTCTAGCAGTCTCACTCCGCAAGGAAAATAATAACCCAGTGGTAAATTATATTATTTTTACAAATAGTGTGGGAAATTGCAGATAACCAGAAAGGTTAATCCTAGCTTCAGCTGCTGTGCTATAAATCTATGTGTATAAATCTAAAGGTAAACACAGGGCAAAACAACAGAATAGAGCCCTTGCCTCATATATATAATACACAGTCAGCTGAAAGTTTGCCTCTTACTTTGCTATAGCACGGTAATTTCTCATGAACTGGTTGGGAATTAACAATAATTGCAAAATGACAACTAAAAAGAATGGCATTTATCCAGTTTTCTGGCATGTTCACTTTGGGTGCAAAAGCCTAGGGAAAGAAAGAAATACTGCAGCTGAAATGGCAACCTACAAAGGGTTACTAAAATACTCAGTCTCCTATACACCCAAACAGCCCTCTTGTCTGTGGAACTGCAGCATCAGGTAAGGAAGCAACAGAAAACAAGTATTTATTCTCTGCATAGTATTTTTTGTTCCTCCCTGCTGCTATTGTTATTCTTATGACACCAGACGCTGCATAATATGACATTTCAAATGTATGGCACTGTGACAATGATGTATGAGGAAACATTTACAGAGTCTGGCACAAGAAGTGAAGCTAATACTGAAAAGCAAATGATTCCCTTAGATTGGCTGCTGTTTCTCAGTTTGCAGGGTAAATATTCAGTGCAACAGTCAAACTTGGGAACAAAAATTGATAGCTTTCAAACAATGATTATAGATGTTTGCAGCCTCCCTTCTAACTACCTGCTTTCTGCCAGCACCAATCTTGCCTTGTTGCAAGCATGTCTGGCTATATGCTCATACACAGCTAAAAATATTCATGTGATAGGAATTCATTACATTCATTATGTAAAGAAATTATATTCTTTAAAATTTCAAAGGGAAAAAATTGCAAAACCACTCTGCAGCCCATGGAGTTCATTCAGAAAAGATTCCCAAAAATGAGAATTAATAGTGTACTGCTCCTAGTGTGAAGTATTTGGTCTTCTTCTGGATATCTTGTAAAACAATTAGTGAAAGGAAAATTAACAGACATACAGATTTTTTTTCTGATGGACTCCTTTCTCTCTTTTCTCAGACACCATCTTCTGTTCATTTAGGGGACATCCTCACACTCAGTTTGTCTTAAGCTCAGTCATCTTAAAAGTGTTTTCCTGAAGGTGAACAAAAGACAAAAAGCATTTATCAGCATGAAAGAGGAATAGGAATAATCTGTGCAGGTGTCAAGAAGGAATCGGGAATAAACCTTTCACACCTTGGGTGGCAGAAACAGGGCAGAGAAAAGAGAAGTATCACCCTCTGAATGCAGTCCTCCCAACTCATCATTTAATTATGTTATATTGGCAGAATGGGTTACAGAAAAATTATGAAACCACCAGTGGTTGATCCCTTGTTGAAATGACTTTTGTTTTCTTTCTGTAAAATGAATGATCAATAAATATCAATATGTATTAGAAAAAATAGATATATCTGTCTATAAGCAATTTCTCACTAAGTTGGCAGCCCTTTCTTTAGAATCCTCAATGAGCTATTGAGCTGTATTTTGTCAAGAGCTGTGCCCTCCTGGAAAACTTTCAAAGTCAGAGGCATTTAAGGTACCTGAGATGATGATGAGGACTAGCATCCTCAGTTCAATCCCATAGCACAGATGTCTCCAATTAGTTCCTGCCTCATCCCATTACTAAGACAATGCATCAAAACATCATCTGCTCTCTTTTCAACAAAGACATCTTCCACACGAGAGTACCAGCAGGTCAAATTCCAAAAGACTGATAGTCTTTTGAGATACTCAAGACAAGCAGATGAATAACTGTATTTATCTATGTTTTTGGTTTGGGTTTTTTGTTTTGTTTTGTTTGTTTTGTTTTGTTTTTTTGCAGGTTGACATAGAATGTTTGTTACTGAAAAATAGGAGTGTAATGAGAGTGAAGAACAAGACTTGTTTTCCTTTGCTTTTAATACTCTCTGCTGTCTTCTGGGATCTCATAACTCAGACTAAAAAGAGTCTGTTAACCATACAGTTAATTATCTGTTATCTGGACAATTTGGACGAAAGAATTAATGATACAATTACATATTTTACACTGTTATATGGGAAAATGCTTTATAAATGCTGCCACCTGATGTGTGACAGTCCACACAACAGTCCCGTCTGTAGCTAAGTACTACAGTGTTCAGTCTGCCTGTTCTGTTGCCCAGTAGCTAAGTCATCAACAGCCTGGGTGTAACTGAACAACTTTGCAGTGTTCTGGAAGTACAGATAATGAGATGGAAAAAAAGGATCTTCTCAAGATATGGAGAGGATAAGTTTGGAGAGAGCATGAACATGAACAGAGACCCTCCCATGACATGAAAGGGAGCAGTTCTGCAAGCAGGCATTGTTCAAAAACTTCTTCAAGAGAAATTTCTGCAGCATGCACCTTGAAAATTAGGTGAAGAAAAGAAAGGGTAAGTTTCAGTGCTCAGTAAGTGCAAGTCCCCACATCTGTAACAGAAAAAAAAAAGAATACTGGGCGGGGGGAAAGAACAACCACTAAAATAAAACAGAAGAGAAAATACATCATATCGAAGGACATCGATAGGAAAGCTGGGGAGGGATTTTTTATAAGGCATTTACAGACAGAGAAAGGAGAAATGACTTTAAATTGGAAGAGGATAGACTTACACTAGATATTAGGAAGAAATTCTTTACTGTGAAGGCGGTGAGACACTGGAACAGGTTGCCCAGTGAGGTTGTGGATGCCCGCAACCTTCAAGGCCAGACTGGATGGGGCTGTGAGCAACCTGGTCTAGAGGGAGCTGTCCCTGCCTATAGCAGGGAAGTGGAACTTAAGATGATTTTAAAGGTCCCTTCCAACCCAAACCATTATTTGATGCTATGAACATGATAGACTTCTAACTGAATGGTTTATCCAGTTAAGTGGCTTACATAAGGAGAAGGTTAATTAGCTGTGTATTTGCTGCATGACTTATCCTAAAAGATTTGTCAAAATTCAGATGCAAAGCTATCAGTTTTGGTACAAAATGGGCTGGTATAAGTGAATAGCTTTTATTTTGCTGAAAGATGGATCATCTGATCATAAAGGTCTTTTTTACATATAGAAAGCAAAATCAGAAGTCAGTAACGGAATTAAGAAATTAGTACTGTTTACTCCAAAAGAACACAAATTCACCAGGATAGTGAATACTCTCTCATGCCTGACTCTGAAAGAAGATGAAAGTCTAGTTTCCAAGGTAATATTGAGGGTCTAATATTTTGTATGTCTTTTGCAATCAATCATTTCTTTGAAACAATGAAAGATGATTATGCAAGTGAATATAGGCAAAATTGTGCATTTTTAATAATAGCAATTAAAAAGTTATGATTAATAATAACTAATAATTAATAATTTTCATCACATTCTAAAAGAATAAAAATCTTTTTAACAGTGGACCTGAAGTTATTTATGTATTCTGCAGAAAAAAATGTCAAGAAGTATTGGGAAAAAAAAGCTACGTTCAGTCTCACAGGAAATTCACCATTTACCCTCTGCAGCCATTGAAGTCAGTTACATTCATTACCCACTATGCTGAGGGATTTTATTTTTCCTCTTCTGGTGAATAAGCACTGAATTACCCGTATCACTGAGCCATCTCACTAAGTGCTGCTGCTGACCAAAATAATCATTAAAAGTCTATCTGTGAGGAATTCAAAATATTTAAATATATGGAAGCTGTCACCGCTAATAATAGAGATTTATATCCCAGTTTCATAGGGATGTGTACAAATTCAACATTAAAAGTCAATACCAAATGCAAATATATATGCTTAATTAATGCTTGTGGTTTAAGACTCTCCTGTCTTAACAGACAAGCATTTAGCAATTTCCATGGGCCGAGCCCATGAAAATATGAAAAGAAATGGCCATATCAGGGCTTTATCTCTTCTAGATTTTGAAGGCGCCATGTTTCACATGAATTGGATTTTGAATGAACTGATAGCAGAATACTGTTCAAAACATTAAGCCAATTACTTGCATTCATTTTTTTCTCTAGGTTCACTTTTTTTTCTGTTCATTTTTTTTTTCATTTGGTCTATTTATCCAACAGTAGCAAAATGTAACCAGTACACCAAGCTTTTCATCAAACTGCTGAATGTAGCTAGCTTGATGCTACACATGTATTGAAGTGTCCAAATTTCAAAATCTACTTAAAATAAATAGTAATGATTCAAGCAAACTGTAGTCCTGCCATAATTAAACTACATACTCTAACAGTGTCTAGTGGCAGGTGTCCCTGCCTATAGCAGGGGGGTTGGAACTAAATGATCTCAAAGTTCCCTTCCAACCCAAACCATCCTATGATTTTATGTTATACTGAGATCTTGTTTACATACGTTGAAATGCAACTTGAGAATAAATCACTTTACATGGCTCAGCTACCTTAGAACTGTACAGAAGAATTTTTCAAGCTAATCTATAAAAAGTTTTTCCTGTAGTTTATCTGCTGTTTATATATGGAGTTATATCTTTTCAGAAGTTGGAACAATGAGGTTAGTTCAGTCATTAAGTTACGCTGCCACCAAATTTAATCTATCTAGAAGTTTCATAGCTACTGAATGTGTAATTGATTATTTCTTCTCTTTTTGATAAAAAGTTATTTATTAATTACATGTTTAAACTTTGATAAACATAGCCTAGAAACTCATCAACCAATTCAAAACTTTTCAATCGTCTTTCACATTTTTTCTCTAACTGGTTTTAAGCAGAGAGAAGAAAAGCCAAAGGTATACACACCAGTCTAAAGGACTGAAATACCTGCACAAGCAATGGCTGGGGCAAGTTTTCCAGAGTGTGGTAGTAGCCAGATAACTAAATTTCAAGATCTGATGAAATCAGAGCTAATGGATTTACCCTAATTTCAGCATCTAGATAATATCACCCCAGTTTAGCTCTCAATAGTTTCTATTTTCCTCCTCGAGGCAGATATTTGACAAATTTCTACTTTCAGTATCTAAAGGGTAGTGACAGGAAAGAAGGGGACAGACTCTTTAGCAGGGTCTGAGCTGACAGAACAAAGGGAAATTGTTCAAGATCAAAGAGGGTAGATTTAGGTTGGATATAAGGAAAAAATATTTTACAGTGAGGGCAGTGAGGCTCTGGTACAAGTTGCCTAGAGATGTGGTTGATGCCCCATCCCTGGAGACTTTCAAGGTGAGGCTGTACAAGGCCATGGGCAACCTTATCTAGCTGTGGTGTCCCTGTTCACTGCAGAGGAGTTGGACAAGATGGCCTTCAGAGGTCCCTTCCAACTCGAAGGATTCTATGATTCTATGAAATTCCATACACCTATTCAAAGTGCATAAGTATTAGAAATCCATACCACATCCAGAAATATTGAAACATCACTATCAATGTGAATCAGCTTTAATAATAGATTAGGAAAAGGCAGTTTCTATTTAGTCCAAAAACTAATATATGCTAATATTTTTTCATAGTATGCTAAATAAATACAAGAAGTTCCAGAATAAAACTAGACCTTGATTATTTGCTTTGCCCGGCATTTGAAGTGGAGCTCTGCTGCCACTCATACCACAGTGCAGCAACTGAATTCAGGGTTTGGTTACTGCTCTAGAAACAGGTAGTTCACATATTCTTAATATTTAAATACAGTTTAACATAAATAAATTACAAAGCCATGTATTCAATGTTGTCAAAACAGAAGAAAAAGCAAGATCAAATGATCCACTCATTAGCTTGGCAACTGGTACAAGATCAGACCATAGAGGTAGGTTGTATCTCCTCACACTGAACCTCAATTCTTGAAACCAGACCTAGTCCTAAGAATGCAACAAATTAAGCTTTTTTTTTTTTTTCACTTTGTCCTTCAGACAGCTTAAGGTCAGGCAGCAGAAATGTAGATTTCAGTCAATTACCAGACTCCTTTACTGAACTTCAGCAATTGTCCATTTAGTACAATTCAAGCATAACTCAATTTCCACTCAGATTTTGTCACTCTCTATTTCAGTGATGTCAAGTAAAGGACTCCGTCATATGAGGCAGCAGAATCTTTCTCAATACAACCCATGTACTTTGAAGACAAAAAGAACATAAAATGTCAAGCCGTTAATACATCTCAGCTTTCAATTCTCTTAACAGAGACTGTAACAATAGCTGAATATATCAAAATAACTGCAACATTAAGGAATTGACCTTTATTTAATATCTTTGCATCTTGTATTATGGTACTGAATATATTGTGTGCTTTCAGATGAAGATTCACATAGTTGTTTTACAGATATGAAAGAAAATCTACACAACTGCCTTTGGTTATTGTTAGCAACCTGCTTGCACGCAGCATGCCATCCCTGCCAAAGTGAGCTGTGGCTGATCTTACAGAGAAAAGATGCTCTGCAAGAATCTCAGACACTTCTAAGTGAGTAGCGATTTTAATTCTGAGCATACTTACAGAAGATAAAATGACTTGTACAAAAGCCAAGACTAAATTAATTATTCCTGTCAAAATCTGTTAAATATAATTAGAAGTTCAGAATGAAATAAAAATACAGTGTGACATAAGGATGATAATACTCACTTTCCTGTTCTTCCTGCCTGTTTTTCCTGCCCTCTAGGATGTACCTCTCCTCCATTAATGCTGTTGTTTTTCCTAGGATTTACTGAATATCCAGTCTCAATCTAGTAAAAAAAAACGATTGAAAATGTTCCATTTGGTAGCCGAAAGCAGCTCTAACCTGGCCCAGACACACTCAGTTGCTTTAGGAGAAACCAGGCTGACACATGGCCATGTGTCACCTCAATTCTGCCATCTGAAAGTCTCACTCTGTCATAGCCAGTGCATGTACTAAACTTGGGAACAACAAAGAACTCTTGGGCTGAACATCCCAGACATGGTCTGTAGGAGTATTTCAAATATGTTCAGCTACTAAAACAACCTTAAAGTTGACTTTAATCAAGCTTCTAAAGAAAAATGCACTTCTTTGCAATAATGAACTTGAATCTACAAAATAATGACCAAAAAGAAGTCCTGTTTTCCTCTTTTGTTTTTATTCCTTGGTGATGGGAATAAAAATGCTTGTAAGGGGCTCAGCTTCAAGATTAAGTCAACCCTTCAGTAATATTCTTCACATATTAGCTATGGCGGCAGAATTAGCATGCATTACATGCATCATAATTATGTCAGATATCTTGAGTGAAAAGTTTTTACGGTTCTTTCTGATTCATAAGCTGTAAGAGATTATTCTTTTGTATCATTGACTCAAAGTTTGCTGTGGAACAAGTCCAGGTAAGTCCTGGGCAAAGGTAGAGAAATCTTCTGTCTGGAGGATGTTGATGGACAGGTCCTGGCTAAGGGTTGTGAAATCCTTTAAGGAGCACAGATGGACAAGGCCAGGGGAAACGAGAGAGGGATAAACTGCTGATAATGGCTGGGAAATGGTCTTTTGTGTGGACTTATCTCGAGGAAGATGGCCATTTCAGGAGGTACGCACATGACTCTTGCTCAAGCACCCAGGGATGTCACATAGGCAGGGAAAAAAAGGAGGATAAAAAGGGGTCCAACAACCATGAGGTTAGGGATTCTACCACCAGATTCCTCACTACAGAAGGCCTGCATGCTGATGGACACATGGTGTCTGATATCAGATTCCTCACTATGACGGACTCAAGGTGTCTGCCATCAGATCCCTTACCACGGACTGCATGCTGACGGACTTCCCTGGGCCTGCTACCTGAGATCTGCTGCTTCCTCCCAGACTCCGTGGCTTCTTCCTGCATCCACTCGGTACCTGCACCCTTTTGTGGCCTAAGACCGGCCTCGCTGCTCCTGTCCTTCGGCCTCGGACCATTGGAACAGTGTGCAATGGGTCTACTGCCGAATCCTGGTGGTGACTATCCCCGCTTAACGCAAATTCTTGCTTCTTTCTATCTTTTATATCGCTCACCTTCCCTTCCCCATTACCCCAATCCGTAATAGTGTCCGTCCTCCCCTTTCCCCGTCTCCCTTATTAACATTTGTAATAAACTGGTCGAACCAACATTTGAACCATTGCTTCTTAATCTCACGCCGGGTATACATACATCAAAGAACCTCCTCTCCCTCCTATAAATTGGAGCGAGACATAAGCACATTCACCAGAAATAAAGTAAGAATATATGTATATATGTATTCTTTGTGAACTGCTGCTATCTACTCTAAAGTGAAACAAGAAAGCATTTGTCCCGCTTGTAGATTAGTTTAGAAGTCATACCAAGGAAAGGAAAGCAGTGCAATCCCTAGAACACTCTCCGTAAAACATGTCCTGCAAGCTTGATCAAGTCAAGGTCTAGTTTTAGCTACTCAGCAATTGCATCAGGCAGATTCATACAGTTATTTGGCTGAACTCTCAGGCTTTGTAGGATTTTTGAGATTACCTTTTTCTTAAATGGTCACAGAAATACTATTATTCCCACATAAGATCTTCTTACATATGAAGCTTTATAATAGGCAGTTCAGATCCTCTCACTAGTATCATGTCTCTTACAATTCCTTGAACAGCAAATGCTCAAACACGTGACTTGGATGTTGAAAGATGTACCTCACCAAACTCTAACTGTCTAAGAGATATGCATCAAGTTCAAAGTAATCATCAATACTTCTATGTAGTTAATGTGAAAGATAGACACCTCCAGAATGCTATTCATCTCATCTATTCCAGGATAAAATAAAGCATCCACAGGCACCTGTCTCTGCTTTTGAGGTGATCTATTTCACCATTCAGAATTGACAGCTAACTTTCCAGCACTTCCAGTTACATTAGATGAATACCACCTAAGGTGGCACCTAATTACCAAGAAAACACATAGTATGCCTGAGTATTTTGACTGCCAGCTCAGATGTTGCTGGAGCTTGCTTGGCTTTCCCTTCTATGGAAATCAGAGCAATGGGATGCAATGGGGAAGCAGTGCTGTGCACTCCAGGGTCACAATCTGATTAAGAGCCAGGATGCAGCCTAAGACAGCACCTTGATAAGATTAGTAATGGCAGCTTACAGCTGTACAAACTTGAACTGCTGGAGATGTGCACACTCATCAAGGTGTGGTGCTGCAGGGAAATCCCAGGGCCTTCTTGGAACAAGCTCATCTAGAGGCAAGGTAGCTTTCTTGACCCAGCCCTGTGTATCAGCCTCTCATCACAGCTAATTAGCTACTTTAATTCAGCACATGGTCCTCGTTATGTGCAAGTTACATGGTTCACAGCCAGCTTGGTTATATCCTCATTTTTGACATAGCCAGAATGCCTGGAAACTCACACAGACTTTACTAGTTTGTAATTTGCAAGTTGTCTCTGCAAAATAAATATTATAAGGCTCAGAGGAGACAAGGGAGAAGATTTGTACAAAGACAAGCCTTGAGAGACAGACATCAAAGCACAGCAAACAAAAATATGTAAGTAGCCAGCAACACATAAACCTCCTGCTCAGCTGCACAGTGCCAGCCTGCTCACAAGCTTGGTGAAATGTATGTCAGCGAGATGAGAAGCAAGTGTCCCTTTCTACTCCTGCAAAGCTGTGAATACTAAAGTGGCTGAAGAATAGGTCCAGACTTGTTCTTCAGCAAACTTTGAGTCAATGATATAAAAGAATAATCTCTTACACAGAGTTACCAAAATTTGTCTGTACCACAGTGCACCTATTGATTTCTTCCAAAAAGCAGTGTAAATAATAAATCAGCTGATGGTTCATCTGAAAATCAGTAGTGAGCAAAGCCTGACCCATCACAAGTGAGAGCTTGACTGCTCAGAGCTGGAGGATTGTACTTTAACTTTGTAAAAACACCACCTGCCTGCAGCTACCTCAGCACCTTTATTTTATCCTTTGCTCCTGAGATTAAAGCAGCAGGTAAGCTGCTGAAAATGATGCTTCTTTGCTGCATTTTGTGTGCTTTCCTTTCCTTGAATCCAGGGCCTAGTCATCTTTGCACGGGAGAGCACTGGCCTTGGCCTCCCTGCAAGATCAAGGCCTGAGAGAGTTGCAAATTCACACCAAGCCTTTCAGGTGCTTTTTCACATTATATAACTTGAAATATTGGTCTTAAAACAAGACGTGTACACTAGGCTCACACCTCTGCCACAGCAGCACTTTGAAATGACAGCAGCTGCATCCAGAACAGCCTGCAAATAGCTGAAAGCCTCAGCGGGAGGTCGGACAAAGAAGAATTTCCAGGCACAAGGCAGCAATGGAAAAATGCATTACACAGACATAGAAAAACTGATTGAAATTAGCTGCCATTTTCTTTCCTAAGCTCTGAAGACTGGGAAGTTTGAAGCAATTTATATTCAAGCAATAACAACAAAGAGTGCACGTCTATCATCAACCTGTCTGCTGTATGCCTGCCCCACAAATCTTCATCTTTTTCTTCTGTACACTGTTTGGGAGTGATACTCAGTCTTCCTGTACATCTACTGTCTCCAAGTGACATTATTACCATAAAATCATTAGCAGCAAAGGCACAGTTACTCGTGAGACTCATGACTCACGTTTTGTACTGAAAGTCAATGGTACAATGACTTTTGGGTGGGTAATAATGGGAAGACATTATCATGATGTGTAACTTAGCTTTGATATACACACTTTGGCAGAACCTGAAGGCAAGGAGCAGCTTAATACAGCAAGAGCACGCAAAGCCAATTGCTCTACTTCCTAAGGTTTGAGCATGGTCTACAGAAATAAGCTCTCCATTCCCCTTCTGATAACTCCCCAGGCAAAAGGCACTCTCATCAGAAACAAGCCCTCAGCACCACTTTTCCAAAAATCACCAAATAGTGATGAGAACCGACAGGAGCACAGAGCTCACTGGCAGTCTCTAGCTGGTAAAGAAACAACTGTAAATTGGTAAAACGCTCATCCAGCTTTCTGACCCTTGTACTATGCCAGCACTAGCTGGGGTATGAGAGCAATCTTTTCCCTTTCACCATAGCAGAAGAGAGTCTGTACCAGAAATATTTGGTCCTTCTTCTACTAGGTAAAGTAACAAAACTTAGTACAGGTAGATGTGGGCTTCTAATGGTTCACTGAAGTCATATAAGTAAAATTAATTTAAGTTTGAATGTTGTATTCTTAAGATGATTTGGTATGATAGATAGAAAAAAAGAACCAAAATAGGTCTGCAGGCTTCTGAACAGAGAAACTCTACAAATAAATACTCAATTTTTCCTTATCCACTGTCACAATAAATATATTAGTCCACTCACTAACATTTGTTCCTGACTATGCATGACTTTAGCTGAATATACCTTGCTGAAGCCTGACAGAGCCCAGTGAAATCCTAATCATTTATTTAGAATGTATAAGAAAGGATTCTGCTGTATATTAGCATCTTGCTGCTTCTCAGCACGGACACAAAATTGAGTCTCTGAATAGAATCACCTTCTTTCCCAAAACAGCCCAGGAAATAAGTGTCACACATGTTTTCATCTGCACTCAAATCTGAATCAAGTAGTCTGAAGGGACTACATATCCTTTCACTTACCCTTTCACCTAAAACAAAACACTTTCTAAATGGTAAAAAAGTACATGAGTCTGGGCAAAAAAAAAAAAAAAAAAAATCATGAAGAGATGAATTCAGGCTCTGAGAGAAACACTTGTTTTTAATTTATGAGTATGCACACATTAATTTCTCTGCCTCGTTTTAAACGTCTGGTGGAAGCAGGCATCACAGTCAGTGCCACATCTTGGTCTCATGGGGCATAAGGAGAGAACAGCTTGATGTACAAATAGAAGTGCAGTTAG
>PPHD01015813.1:0-12861 GCA_002909625.1 Bambusicola thoracicus
AAAAAAAAAAAAAAAAAAAAAAAAATCAGTAATTAGGTTTGCTAATTATAAGCTGATTACAGTTTGCAAAACCAGATATGAGAAAACCAGTTATCAGTGTACCGTTTGTGATAGAAAGTTTTCCCTGGGGAGCAGCAGGATCCCGCTCTGCCAGCATTTTAATCTTGCAGAATCTAACCCTGCAGAGCGCTGTGTGCTAAAATGTGCTGAAGTAAAACAGTATCAAGGGTGCTGAGGACCTGTCTGGAGGCATTCAGCACCTGGCAAGATCAAGCTGCAAGTCATGCTTCTCCTTTCTGAATAAAAATTGCTTTTTGGGTGGAAAAAAAATAAAATAAAATCCCTCCCCAAAATACGTTATCTTTGAAAAACCAATCTGCCTGTGCAAGACAGGCTGTAATTGAATCCCAGCTGAATGCAGCTGCAATTGGGGTGAGGTGCCAGCGTCATGAACAGCATCTGGAAAACCACAGAGAACCGCAGAGTGGAGTTGCATAAGCAAAGAAGCTGTTTAAAATATACGCGTGGGTGTGTGTGCATGGGTGTAAATAAAATAGAGAAAAACTAAACCGAGGGTCTGAGGCCAGAATAGCAGCAATGGACAAAATGGTGGCGGAGCCCTCAGCCTCCCAAAAGCTCCGAATCAACAAGCATCCTGCAGCACTCTGCGATGACGACCCTTCTGCATCTTTGTTCTTCGTCATAGCCGGCTTCCAAGTGTGAGCCCGAGATTGTTTACTTCTTCTCACCATCTCTCCAAGGGATATGATTCACACGTTTTCAGATTTATTTGAGCAAAATGCAATAAATATGCTGCTTCAATTTTAACTGCTGGAATGTAGCCAGGGTTTTTAATGAATCTGGCCTGTGCGATTGAAGTGGTCCAGGATCGCAAAAGCTCTGGGCACTGTTAGATTATACACACAGACATACACACACACATATCTCCCCCCACCTCCCATTCCCTTGGGGCTCTCTGAGTCACACGCGACTGCAGGTTTTTCAGATTCGGCTCTGGTTAAAATTAGCAAAAGCCTTTATTATTCAAGAAGAGGAAGGATTCCTATCACAGCTGCCGAGAACTGCCGTATTTTTCTTGGATTTGCTGCACCGACCTATTATAATTTGGCTTTATCTGTTATTCTTTGTTTCCCTAAAAAATAGTAACAAGGCTTGGTCCTGTCAACACTGAATTTTAATTAACTGCTCATGAAGATTACTGCATTAATCTGTAGCTGGACCGCTGTGTTGTTTTTTGGTGCAACTGGCATCTCTAAGGTTCCACTCCTTTATAGTAATGTTTCATAACAAGGTACAGTCAGAACTCTGCTGATCGAGGCAATAGTTTTGCAAGCTTGAAAAAAAAAAGATAGATTTCAAGCAGTTGTAGACATCCTCTTTCAGTTAACAGAGCAGGTAGCAAAGGACTTTGGCACCAAAATCTGGAGACATGTAACACAAGTACGGCTATGTGAAACCAAGCACTAGGCTCATTCAGTTCACAAACTACTTGCACTTCAGAGGAAAATAAAAGCTAGAAGATGAGTTGTGATATGATAAATACGGTCCATGAAAACACAGCAGCAAGATTTTGGCCAAGTCCCAGGGAGACGGTGGACCAAAACTGGCACAGCCCATGGGAAGAAGCCCACTTTAGTTGAAAATAGTGCTACTTCTGTAACTCTGCAGTGTCTAATGTGTCCAAACCTACATGGAGGCATATTGACAGGGCCACGTGGAAAAATCAGAGGATGTCATTTCTCCTGTGCCTCCATCTGCAGATAATCGGTTGAGCACTAAAATTCGCAAGGAAAATTTTGTTTTAGAAAGATGATAAAGAGAACAAACAAAAGACAGGAAATTAAAATTTATGTAAACATAGTGGTTCCCAGAGCAACCATAAATGAACCACATTGCACATATAGACGGAGGCATAAAAGTTAATGCCATGCACAGCAATACCACACTACGTATGTACCCCTGGGACAATGTTACATTTGCTACGGGACCCATCAGTATGAATGGTTTGACTTTTGCATTTTTAAAGTCTCAAACATAACATTGCACTAATACCAGCTGGGAATAGGACATTTAGTGTTTATTTGTTTGTTTGCTTAAAAGAGAAAGGACCATTTGAACAGAATGAGCCAGGAGTCATAATTTACTCCCACTGCACACTGGAAACAAAAGTTGCAGGCTTTGGTCTCTGAAGTTTTCTGAACAGTTTTGTCAGGGATATATTTCTGTACACGGATTTAACACAAAGAGAGATGGCAGGAATGGAGAACAGCTCTCCCGCTGAGATAGGGCAGCATGTGTTCCAGCAATGAATTGTAATACAATGTTAAGTACAAGGCTTTTCCCTAAGTAAATGTGGAAGTGCAGAAGGGATTGACTTAGGCATGGAAGCTTCATCTCTGAAATACCTAAACTCCTCGGAAACATGCCTTTAGTTTGCTCTTCTGTTTTTTGCAAGTAGTTATCCTGAGTTTGATTCTCTGCTGCCTCATGCAGTTGTTGACATCAGTAACATGGGTGTAAAATGTCACCAGATCATAAGGCAGCCAGCATTCACCTTGCATTTGTATTCATGACTATACAAGGAAGAGGGCAGCAGCAGGTCAGGCCCACTGAGATTCACAGAGATTACTTTGTCGATGTGGGTTGTTTATATTCTGATGGGGTGTTTTATAATCGACTCTTAAAACCGTGCCACAGCCTATTTGTTCTGGTTTCATGGCAGAGCAGATTGGAACATGAGAACAGTTGTGGTTTTCCAGGGTTTGATTTTATTTTGTTTCATTTCGTTGTAGGAATGGTATTACATCTCCTCTTAAATTTTTACTCAAAAGATCCCAAAGTTTCCAAAATGTAAAGTGCTTGCCAGTGGATATGGTTTAGGATCAGACCTGGCAAGCATTCCCTGGGTTGTCAAGTCTGCTCACCCACAACTTCTGGCAGCTAGCTCAGTGCTGGATCTTTCCCAGGCAACATGACAGCGTCCACATTTGGGAGCAAGTCCCCCTCATCTGTCTCACAGCAGCCTCAGCCTCTTGCAACAGCTTCTGCTTTGTAGAACCATGGCCCATGTGCACTCAGTACAAGACCCAACACAGGGCAACCCCTCCCTTTCTTTTGCTCTTATGTGTTGATCTTGGCTGGCTGCTGGAGTCCCACCCAGCTGATTTCTCATTCTCATTCTTCAACAGAGGGATCTGAGACACCTCGTTTCTCCAGCCCTCATGCCCCAAAGTATGTGCACTGCTTGCACCCATCCTACTAATCGATCTGAGGTGATGGCTATGATAGGAAACTGGGTTGGAGACCAGGAGAGGGAAGTCTTATTGAGCTGCTGTGTCATGATGAGGAGATATTTTCCCTGTAATTTGTCTGTCTGTATGTCTACACAAGCTAATCTGAGCACCTCCAGAGGCAATTGACATCACCCAAATATAGGCTTCTGGTCCAAGTAGGATGAGTTTGTTCTTTGGAAATGTCTGCTTCTCTCGGTTACCATCACCCTAAAATATCCTAGGTTGAACTTCAGTGTGACTCTCAAACATTTTGAGGGTTTGTATTCCCCATACTGTTTTCTGATTCTTTCCTCTTTGTTTAGCAGTGTGGCCTGTTTCTCACTTTTTATGTGTACTGTAACTCTTACAGTGGAACCCCAGATGTCAGTGAAGCCAAGTGCTTCATCTAATTAATAATAATAACAAGCGAGAGTGATATACTCTTCATGAGAAAATTTAATTTTTTTTTTCTAATTTCTGCTCAGCTGAAGCAGCTCATTTCTCTTGAAACGCAATTGAAATGTCATTAGTATTTTCATTAGTGTGATGACTAATAGTACGAGGCAGGCAAGTAGATTTGGAGCCTAGGCTGATAAATTTTCATGACGTTTTTGTAAGACTGTGCTAAACACTTCAGAAGTCACATGCCAAGTGGTTCCAGATCATTTAAAAAAACAGAAGACTTCTTTTGTAACTCCTGGAATGAGAAACAGCCACAGAGCTAAACAGGAATAGCACTGCAATCCCTGGAAATGCCCAGCACTTGCTAAACACTTTTTTTTTCCCCTTAATTGAAACAGTTAATCTTCATCAAAGATGATATTTTAGTGATGTAACTTTAACATTTTCAAGCTTTTTCTTCCTGCCCCCTCCCCTCCCCCCCAAGGATTCACATCTCTAGATAAGACGGATTTTATGTTTGTGGGGAGAAGAGAAATTCCTGTGGAGAAGCCCAGCGTAAGACCTAGTCATAACTTAGGTTCCCCTTAGAGGCATTTTTGAGAGGCTGAAATGTATTTAAGTGATACATGTGCACAAGCCATCTTGACGATTTGACTTCCAGAGCATTTTCCCATCACTAAATGAACAATGAAGAATGGATAAACAAGAAGGGAGAGGAAATGTTGAACTTTGTTAGTTGCCTAATCAGTCTGAGACATTTTGCCCTCTTTGCTTTGAGTTATTTCAAAGACACTGATGAAATGAATTATACATTCGGGATGGCTTGTGCTTATATCTACTGGGTAGGCTATGTTTATTTCATTGATTCCTTCCGTTTGTGCTAGCAATTACAGAGCTATGTCTTGTAAGTCCATGCAGTTTTGCATTTCAGGGGTTTTAGAAATTTTTTTAATGCTCATTTTACTAGGAGAAGGGAAAAAATTGTACTCCCCACTTTGCCATATCAAGCAAAACACCTTTGTCATAGGACAGAAAAAGAAGTTTCTTTCTACCTGGGTAACAAATTCATCCTAAAGAAGTATGGGAAGTTTCCGTGTTTTTTAATATATACTTTATATACTTCAGTGCCTTGCACTGCAACCATTTTCTTCCTATTCAGGGAAGAGTTGACAGGGCATGTTTGTGTTGTTCCTTCATTGGTGACAAGGGGATATTTACAATGATGAGATATTTCCCTACCCACAAGAGACTTTGGGACAAGCAAAGATGAAGGCTCAGGATTCGATTCATTTGCTAACATGTAGTTGTCAGCTGTCATTTGAGAAGCCTTGGATACTCTGCCTGGCCTCCAGCTGCTCTTGCAGAAGGGCAGAGGTCTTGCCTGAAGTCCTTTATCATATCTGCCAGCCAGCCTTCGAGGTTTTAAATACCTCAGGGCATTTCAAACACAACCAGGTGCCTGCATAGAGCTTACACTCCTGGCCCAGGGACGTACTATCCATATTTTAGCCTCTCTATTTGAGCATGAGGAATTTAAACCTGGCAGTTTGACATTTGACCATCAAGCTTCTGGAGGGATGGATCCTCTCACCAGCAGAAGATAGCTATGTGAGTTAGATGCCTCCATTTTTGTTACAGTTGGTAAAACTTTAGTCAGCATATCCTGCAGAGTAATTTGTCTTGGAATAAGGAAAATCCCTGCTTTTTTTCTTTTGAATCACCCACTCCACTTTTTTTGACTATTAGCTTGGTCTCTGTTGCCTGTAATAGGAGCTTAGATTCATAGTTCTCATGTAGAAACCAGGCTGTTGCCACCTGAAGTTAGATTAAATGAACCACTTCTATTCTCATAACATCTTAAGGGGGGCATAAGTAAAAATCTGAATATTTGGTCTTGTAGACAGAACTCTACAAGAATGGGGTTGAGGTGTTTCACTGGCAGCTGTCCCAGTAGGAGGAAAGGCCACTTTCTGTGGCTTTTCATGCTCAAAATTCTGAAGAAAATCTCTTTAGATTTCTTCCTCCAGGGATTCTTGTTTTCCTGCAGAACTTGCACGGTCGTGTGTTGTAAACAATTGTCTGAATCTAGAACCTATCATTACGTAAACCCTTACAGAGATGTGAACACTATGAACTTAATTTCAAGCACAAAGGTTGGAGATACTATTCTTGGCAGATTCCTGAAGTTCATTGTTCTTTTCTGTAGTTTGATGGTCCGATCAAAATCTCAGTCAGAATTTCAGCAGATTCTGCCACTGTTAAAAATATCCATTTTGTTAATAAACTTCTACTACCCCAGCAAAGCAATTTTAACTAAAGGAAAGTTCTGCTTGCATCTTTTCTCTGTCATGATGCTATCCCAGAGCTTTCTGGATCCTTATATTCCCGCCCTGATATATCTTACTGTATTTGGTCTGCGTAGTACTGTATTATAAGTATATATGGTTATGTGGACAGAAATTCATTAGATAAGGACCTCAAACATCTTTTTAGGTATTACTAAACAAGAAAACTGAAGATAAGCTTGCCCTAAAGTTATACAGAAAAACACTCTGGAAATTTGGAGTGATATTGACATAGATATGCAGCATTCAAGTTGATAACATAACTCCAAATGTCAGTGGTTAAGAGCATTTAGGGTTTTCCCAGTATGCCCTTTATTCCCTGTTTCATTCCACTTTGCACTCTTCACCTCTTTAACCTCCTCTTCATCAGTCAGATCCCTTCTTGTGTCTGTGCTCCATGGAGGCATTCTCTGACCTTATTACACATGGTCTCTCTGCCATCCTTCTTACACTGCTAAAGGAAACATTCTGCAGCAAGAATTTTAATGAAAATCACTCTCATTGAAGTATTTCCTATCAGAATTTTAATTGAAAAAAAATGTCAGACCCAAATGCTTTATGCTAAGGTTTGTATTAGAGCAACAGTTATCACTGAAATTTTTGATAGGGTACAAGAGAGATCATTTTCAGAATGCCATTAGAATAGAGCAACAATTAAAGTACAATATACTACAGTGCTAACTAATTATTAAAATTCTGTTGCTAAGGTTAATTGGTAATAACACTTATGATCTTACCTATACATCTATTTAAATAGATTTCAGTTTTCATATTCCAGTCAATTACTGTGGCTTTCAGAATAAATGCCCTGTATCTGTTGATCTGAAATATAGAGAGGGAGAGGAACGATATATGCACTCCCAGTGTGTATTATTTTTCATTCCTAGTGCTGATAAAGCAAGCACTCATTTTAGTGATAAATCAGCATTAAAGTGGGATAAATGGACTCAGATATTAAAACAAAGTCAGCACAAGATCTTCTAAAAATAAAAACTCCTCCATTACAGTCTCCTAGATTGTAGGGCATACTGGGAGTTCCATTAAGAGCTGAGATTTTATTTCCAGTGTATGTCATACTCAGAGTATTTCTCATTGTATGAACTGGAGCATAGCTTGTTATACATAAAGAAGAGAAATGAAATGCCCAGGCTGCTCAGCAGGGAGGACTCTAACTGGAAAGTCAGCAGTCTTGGATGTTCTTATCAGCTCTGTGACTGAATTCAGGGAAAGGATTTCAGCTCATCTTTATCCCACCTGTTCCCAACTGCCTACCACTGTGACACAGCTGCCTTTGATTGCGGCTGCAGAGACTAGAAAGGTGTGAACCCCTCTGGAGAGAAGGTCAGATATTTCGGGACTAAGCCAGATGGTGGAGGTGCCCACCTGGTTCTTTGGTATTCCTTTTGTGCAGTGAGCGTTTGGGTTCCAGTAACATCTCTGGTACAGCTTACCTTTCTAACACAGACATCTCCACTGTTCTACTACTGCTGAAATAATTGTAATGCAAATATGGCATTTTAGTTACAAAGGAAAAAACATCATATAAGTTTGGGGCATTTTTTTGCATTATTCAGATGCACTTTTACCAGATGCACACTCAGAGAGAACCTAAGCCATGTAATTTCTGGTGGAATATTGTGCTCTGTTTTCTCACTGGAGGTATCTTAAGTCAAACTCTTTCAGCAAGATTTTTGCTAATAATTTTGCTTACTGCTCTTAGCTTTCACAACCTTTTCTACATTAGGTGTGCCTGAAAAGTGACTCTATCGTTACACCAGCCCCATCCTGGTGCCTCATTCATCCTCCCCCACCAGCAACTTGACTCTTCTGCCCATGTTTCGTGCCAGCACTCTCCTACCAAAGCTGTCACTGTCCCATTTAATCTGTGATAAATACAAACTGCTCCCAGCTCCATTTGCCTAGGGGATATCAGCTCTATCTGCCACATTTAAAAATGATCATCCCTGTTGTTAAGAAAAACAACAACTCCAAACACCACCCTTGACTTTTCTCATTACTTACGGACTGAAATTCCCCCATCTGTCTTTCCTCAGCTGTGTTCTTGAGAAATAAATCCTAGCTCCTGTTTCCTTCCTCCCGAGTGAGCATATCGTCATCCACTATGACAGTTCATTTCAGCGTGACTACTCATCTCTAAGCTGGTTCTTGCTTCCAGCTACCTATATGTATTTTTATTATTATTATTTCTGCCCTTCAGAATACCTAATGGCTTTTAATGCCTTAAAAAAGAGCCCTTTAGCTCACTCTTCCACCCTATCCTCCTGTGCTTCCTCAAACACTTATTTTCATTTCCCATCTTTCAAAGCTTTTAATGTTTGTCCTTCCCCCTCTGCAAGAGAAGTTAGTTCTTCATCACTGTGCATTAAATGATTCATTTGTTGAAATATTTCACGGCAAATTTGATTTCTTTAGCATCATCAGTTTCTGTCTGTCTCTCTTTTTTCTGTCTGTCTCCAGCAACTGTAAACTGTATCTTTCTGTTCAATGAAAGTTCCAGGCTCTGGGCAGGACAAACCTTTGACTCTGAACCTATTAACAAGTCCCTGTAGCTTAAATCTGTGTTCCCAAGCCCTGGGATATTGGAGCCTTTGACTCTGAATTAGCCTTTTGAACCCTTGGGTTTTTCTCTCATTAAATTTATTGATTGCTGTCACCTGACAAAAGCTCACACAGTCTTCTACTTTGATCCAAGTTCTGCTGGAAATCCTCATGTCATATGTTCATCAGTTCCTGGCATGACAAATTTTGGTAGTTTCTCCCTTGGTATTTTCAAACCCCAATTCCACCCTGCCTGAAGGAAAGGGGGCTGGAGGGGACTAAGCACAAGCACACTCAGCGCCCTTGGGTCATTGTCCTGTACTATTCTAGCATCTGAACTGTTTCCATCAGCTCCATTAAATCAGTTTTCGTCTTTCACTCCTTGAAGGATTGAACTTCTCTGCACACATCGTTTTGATTCCCATGGCCAAAGATGCACATCTGTTATTCCTCAGTCCCCTGTTTCATGTCTCCTCTATTTTCCTGTTGGCAATATGCAGAGGAGGGTGGAAGGGAATGAGATGGAGGATTCCATGGGAAAAGCAACACCATAACAAAACCAAAATGTAAAGCTTAAGACTCCATCTCCTAGAAAGCCCAATAATAGAAAATACAAGTTGGAAACAGTTGGAAGATTGGCATTTTAAATCAAATTACAGCTGATCATCCTCTTAGCTGGAAGGGCAAGGGGGGCAGGAAATTCATCTGGATGATGAGCAAAATAACATTTTCTTATTCTTTCCTCTTTGGATTTAGTCCTTGCATGGTGAATGACAACAGCTAGATGGTTTTCAAACATTACATGACATTACATAGCCCAGTGCAGTTCTGGGACCCACCTCCCTAAAGGGAAAGATGAGTTGAATCCTCTACAGACAACCCCACATCTGTATATAGTAATAGCATTTGCTCTGCTTGCAAGGAATGCCTTCTGAGGCTTCAGGTATGCAACAGTTGTCACTATGCTTCCTGTCAGGAAACACAATTATCTTCAGGACAGTGAAGAGGACTTGAGTTTCTTAAACTCAGGCACAGAGATTCACCCAAGTAGAAAGGAATGGCAAGATGCATTTAACCTCATTAGTTTCAGTAGGGCTGACTTTGTGCAATCCATCAGTGTACAGATACATTAGGGGAACTAAACTATTTCCACATCTCATTTACATAATGGATGGGATGTGAAATGAGTCCTATGGAAGAGAAGCACCCTGGAGGCACAAAAGTTTATCACAATATGTAAGAGTTCTTTTAGATCATTGCATTAAATTTCCACTAACAAGATAACAAATTAATTGTCTGTATTACTGTACTAACCCAAAGCGGATAAAGTGTATGATTTCAGCAGAAGGCAGCTGTTTAAGACAGCTTGGTGGCTATGGGAGGAGGCAGAAGAGATTAGTATGTCTCCCAGCATTTATGTTCCATGATGCCAGCCCTCCTCTTGCCCCTTTAAGAAATCTGGCTCTTCTCTAATCTGATGTTGGACTTGAGCTTTATTAGTGAAGTGAGGGAGAATGAGTAAATCAACTGTATCAGACAAGCCTCAGGACATCTGGAAATTGATCATTCTGCAGAAATAAGCCCTCTCTGTTTATTAGCTGGGAGTTCATCACTATCGCTTCTCTTTATCCAATTCCTAAGAGATTTCAAAGCTATCATCATAGCATTAGCTCTTCTGACTGTGCTACTGCAGATAAAGATCAGAAGATCTATCTAATGATGGCTTTCTCAGTCTCTCTCTCTCTTTCTCTAAAGATATCCTGATTAAAAAAAAAAAAAGAAAGAAAAAGAAAAAAAAAGAAAAAGAGAAGAAAAAGAAGTAAAAAAGTAGCTGGAATGAAATAAAGCGGTCTCCGTGTCTTAAATTTTTGCCTGTTGGCAATGAGAGTAATTTTTTTTTATTATTCTACAGGAAGTTGGTTTTATTCAGGGGAATACATCCTGTAGAACAGAAAATCCTTCAGAGAGGTGAAATTTGAGGTTTCTAATGCAGTAGTGGAAAAAGAAGAAAGATAAAAGGACCCGAAGCCATAAAGCAGTGCTGTACGTTGAAAGTACAGTTATTTTAAAATGATAATACACGTCAAATAGAATCCAGGGAAATGAATTCCATAAGCTAGAAAGGTAATAATATTACTTTAAGAAGAATAATTACTTTCCTTAACTGCATTTATCACAGAGTAATTCAGTTCTCCCTTCCGGAATGTGACGCAATGCCAAACTTTTGACTGATTTATTTAAAATTAGCCTTTAAAAAGATTCACCCAGATACAAGGCTTCTTCTGGTTCTTTATTCAAAACATAGTAGCTATCAAAATGCAAATACTGTGACTAACTTAATGTTTAAATGTGCATTCCTGTGCAACTGCTCTATGTAACTACATTGTGCAAAGAGAGTGGGAGAAAAATTGTAAGAGTTTCCTGATAACAATAGTGGGATGCATAAACGTGTTAAGTACAGCCATGGATTTACAGAATCTGTGGGGACTGTGAAATCCAGCTCAAGGTACTTACTAAAGACAAATCTTCCCCAACAGAAACTTTACAGTAATCAATTTTATCACCTGATTTTTCTCACTTCTTCCAATGGCAACATAATATTGATCATTTTTGAACTGGTACTTAGAGTTACAACCTGGCAGCATGTTGTACTAGCTTCTGCACACCAATAGAAGAAGAAAAGGTTGTCCAACAACTTTTCCATATAAGTACAAGATGAGAAAAAACAGATGA
This sequence comes from Bambusicola thoracicus, assembly GCA_002909625.1. Lineage (NCBI taxonomy): Eukaryota > Metazoa > Chordata > Aves > Galliformes > Phasianidae > Bambusicola > Bambusicola thoracicus. Next base: position 11,333 of record PPHD01015813.1, read on the forward strand.
ATGCAATAAGCAGAGTGAACACAATATAACAGTAAAGCAAAGAGAGTTAATTAATCCATTTGTACAGAACCTAGCACTGTGGAGCTAGACCACATTACTTGCAATGTAAGTACTTAATAACAACAATAATAATGACTAGGCCTTTAAAATTAATGTATTAATTATCAGCCAGAGCTCAGAAGTTGCTTAGCCAGTACCAGGGGACCCATAAATCTTTAAGTAAAGGGCCCATTTTACATCAGTATTGTTTGTCTCACACACAGCCTTTCTGTCAGTGTGCCTTGAACTAGTATAGTGCTACTCATGGTTCACCTTTCTACTAATGATCATCATAATTATTTATTTATAATCATGCCATTATTGTGTTAGGTTCTTGATAATCTCCTTCGTTTACATCTACCTCTGCTTTTGAAGCTGTCTTTTGCTTTTGCCCTTTCTCATTTAGCAAGTAATGATTGATTTTCTCCCTGCTCTGCTGCTCATTGTTCACTTGCATGTGCATGCACTGTTGTCTGTGATATCAGCATAACTTAACTCAGATAACTTTAACTCAGATAACTTAAGACATGAGTCTTTCATGGGGTGAAGTAGTCTCTAAATCTGAGGAAATAAACACAGATCAACTGGAAAGTGGTAAAAAACAAAAGTAAAAAAAGAAGTAAAAGAAGTAAAAAAAAGAAGTAGCACGTGTCGTGGGTAGAGAATGAATTTTAATGAACCCTTTTCACTGTGATATGAACTATTTTTCTTTACTTTATTCAAATATATGCTGAACTACATTGATCTCTTATTTCAGATTTCCTAAACAGAGCACCCCAAATGACTAGAAACAGTCCAATGAAGGGTGGTGATCCCACATCAATGAGTCAGTTTGACTGAGGGATGAACATCCTAGTACAGTAGTGTGAATCACAGCCTCATGAGAAAACTGTTACAACTCCATGGTTGTCCAGTGGTGCCTCCAATTCTCCGTTATCATTTTGATATTTAGGAAAGAAACCAATGATTCTTCCTTATTGTGTGTTTCAAATCCGCAATTTATTCCTGTTTCTCAAGGCAGAGGCAAAATTCAGTGAGGCAGGTGATACAGGCTCAAGAAACCAAGTGTGTAATACAAAAGACAGATGGCCAAACCCATGATTCACCAGTGATGAGCTGCAATTGGGCCACGTAGACTTTGAAGTAATTCATTACATTCGTACCTCTTCTGTAGGGGGAGGATTTTTTCTCAATGATTTGTATGACCTTGCTAAACCCAAGTAGGTGGTAATTGAGCAGCAACTACTTCTTCAAAAGAAACAGAATAAAAATATTGAAAATATTGACTCACTCCAAAGGCAGTAAGCAGCACTTTGGTCTTTGACCTTTAAGCATCCTAGGGTAGTCAATAACCTGGCTGTTAGATGCTGTGCCTGCCACTGATTTTGATTTGGGAGTAGTTTAACCTTGAACCAAGATCCAAGTAACCACGGCAACAGGAAGTCGGCCTCTCCATCCAAGGAGTGGGAATCCATAAATCAAGGTCCCTA
>PPHD01015814.1:0-15889 GCA_002909625.1 Bambusicola thoracicus
CCCTTTTTTCCCTCTTTTCCTTTTCTTTCCTCCTTTCTCTTTTTCTCCCATTCAGTCCCAGTGATGCCTGCCTTCCCTTAGCTCATTTCAGTCCTTAAGGCAACAAAATCATCCAGATCCATCCCTCCAGACACCAGCCAAGCCACAGCAGCATGCATGTGAGGTTCACAATGACTTCCCAGCACTGGGGGATTTTTAGGCTTCCAGCAAACTATGCAGGGCCTGAGCCATGCATGTACTTGACCTGGCTTTGAAAACAAGGTGGCTGCATCCAGCCTGCTTCTAAGGTGCAGCCCCCTTCTACTGCTTCCTTCCAAGCCATGTCTGGGCAGAGAAATAGCTGGTTCCGTCCAAACTCACAGTTCAGAGCATGCAAATAATCATTGGATAAGTCCATGCCCAGGCCTTGCTTTTGTTTCTGAGCGTAAAGCTGCTCTGCTCCACTTCATGATCCCTCATGTGAACTGTTAGAGGGTGATGCTGCTCTGCCCCAGGGCTGTGCCTGTCCCCTTGAGGTCCCCAAGTGCTGCCTGCAGGGTGGGATGCAACGTAGGGCAACCTCCTGCTTTGCTTTCATCACCCCCATCCTGGAAGTAATGGATTGGGTCTGCAACACCCGGTGTTGCTGAAACTCACCCCCTCCTGGGATGTGTTTTTTTTTTTTTTTTAGACTGAAATAGGAAGCACAAACCTCACCCTGAGCTTCCTCTAGGGTTTGGTTCTTCCTAGAGGTTGATCCTTGCCAGAAATCTATGCACCACTGGCCCCGATCCAGCCAAGCGCTTAACAGTGTGCTTGGTTTCAAACCATGAGACCCCTGCACTCCCCTCACTGCTTCCGTCCTCCCTCCTTGCCTTAAGCCCTCCTCACCCTCTGGTCTCTCGGGCTATGCTCGTGTTATGTTTAAATTACCAATAGTGCCACTGAATACTTGCTGCTGGCTGAGGTGCCCGAGCAAAAGGCTGTTTGCCATCTCCATCAGAGACCCCCCACGTCAATGATGTACCCATCCTCCAGGGAGTGAGACCAGCAGTTCACGTTGGCACAGATCACCAAAGATCTGTCATCCATATGGTCACATCTGCCTGACAGCTGGCACCGAGGTCTGCCAGGTTTGCCTATGCAGCAGCTCAGACAGCAGTGCTGGTTGGTTCCCAACCCTTCTGCTGCCGTGAATTTCAATTCTAGTTCAGGGAATTCAAACGCATATTGATTAAGGACCTTTTATGGATGCCTTGCAGAGCACATTAAAAATAATTTAAAACTTGCATTCCAGTATTAATGGCTCTTGTCTCCAGCACTTCACAGCGATTCAGACTTGACTTTTAATTGAAACGCTTTAGTTAAGACAAATGCCTTCAGCCAAAGAAGACAAAGTGTCCTTCCAGGTGTGTGCCTGCAGGAGCAGTGCTCCTGTGCAACAGTGAACACAGGGACTGGAGCAGTGAAGCCAAGGGGCACACAGACCACATGCCATGTTTTGCCCTCGTTGAGTTAGTTACCTTCCAGCTGTTGGCCGCTTTTGGATCTCCAGGTTTCCAAATTGCAAAGCAGCCTTTGGAGTCTGGAGAGGAGCCTCCGTTCTTCAAGACTGTCCTCCAAGAAGTCTTTTCTTTGAGTTTCCCCCCATGCAGCACGCAGAAAACTGTGGAATTTCAGCACTGGTCATGCTCTTACGTCCTATTCCTGACAACCCCAATGGATGTGCATAAGCCAAACAAGCCCGAGGCAGTGATTGCTGTTCCTGAGTTGAGCACCTCGTGCCTCCATAGCTGTGTTTTCTTCTGCCTCTGTGCACAATGTCAGTATGTTCCCAACCTTGAACCTTGGGTCTCTAAGTGCCCCTGAGCTTGAAAGCATCCTCCAGTAAGAGCATCCTTCTTCATTTTGGAGGAGCAGCAGGAGGTGGCACATTGGGGCTGGCCCGAATAGGATACAGGGATCTGTACTAAAGTGTCGTGTAGAAGTTGTGGGTTATGAAGTCTTTTTTCAGTATTATCCTCTTGATCCATGATGGGAGCCTCCAAGATGGCAGTGCAGAGGGTCTCTACTTTGCATTCCTGCTGTACTCTGTGCTGGTGTGGCCTCACCTTGAGTACAGCCAGCAGTTTGGGGCACCACGATGTAATATTAAGGACATAAAACTACTACAGAGGCTCCGAGGGAGAGCTGCAAAAATGGAGAATGGTCTGGAAAGCAAGGTGTATGAGGGGTGGTTGAGATCCTTTGGTTTGTTCAGCCCAGAGGAGACCAAGCACTCAAGGACCATGTGAACAATGCTTTCAGGTTTGGATTTTGGGTGGTGCTGTGTGGAACAAGGAGCTGGACTTAATGATCCTAGTGGGTCCTTTCCATATTCTGTTCTGTGGTTCTATGAATCTGTAATTCCCTTTGTCTCCAAGGAAGGACAGGCCTACCACAAGCACAAGGCCCCAGGTGGGCGCTGCAATGTCTGATCCGGTGCTCAGACCAGCAGGGTCAGTGTATACATGGGAGGCCTGAGTCCTGGCAGTCCTCACTCTCCCTGTTTTACAAGGACAACTGCATCTGAGAGTCCGCTCCCTCTCTTGAACAGTTAAAGGAAATCCATATTTTCCATCCGGACTGTGGTGGGACAGGCCATCGACTGCCATTCAGTGCCTTCACCCTGTGTGTAGGACCAAAGCTGGAGGGGACCTAGCAGCCAGCAGGATTTCCAAGTTCCCTGAAGGGCTGCAGCATCCCTGTATGAGGTTGGAGAGTCCCTCTGTGCCCATCAGAGCTAACGACCAGTTGCTGGGTACAGCCTGCTATGGTTCTGATGTAAAAAATGCCTTACTCCGTCTGCTGATTGCATACTAAATGACCTCTTAAATTTTACAACTGCACGTAAAATGTGAACCAACCAGCATGAAAAACACTTCTCCCCACCTCAAGTGGCTTTCCTATGGGTTTCATCAATGCCAGGGGAGTTGCTCGAAACTTCCCTATGGACTGAGTTGTCTCCCCAGGCCATGATGTGTGCCATGCAGCAGCACTTGGTACATACACTTCTGTCGTTGTTGATTTTACCCTGTGAGTCACACAGTAATGGGCTTCGCTCCCCAGGTCAAATGTTTGGCTGCCAGCTGTGGCCTTCATCTGACAGCAAAGCCAACATTCACCAGTGTGACGTCCAGGAGTTCAAAACGATGAGCTAAAGCTCAAACACTCAAGCTAAGGAGTCCTCCAGGCCCAAAGTCAACATGTTTAATCCTCTCAGCTTTGTAACCAACAATACAAGCTATAAACTTGGAGGGCAGGCAAAAGTTCACATGCATTTGACTACGTCAAGGAGAACGTGGAGTGCTGCAGTTTGGGTCTGTGAAGAAGAGCTCCTCAGTACTTTCTCAACTCAGACCTACTGGCTGGTTTTGCTGAAGGATCTTCCCTTTGTAATTATGCACTTAATCTAGACCCTCCTCACCACGCAGGGCAATTCAGGAGACAGAAGTGAGTGTTGTAGCTTGAACTCATCTTTAATTATCTGGTGTTTGTTCACACTCAAATCAAACAATCAGAGTGAAATGTCCTACCAGCATAGTCCATAATTCATGACTGTTGATTTCTCTCCTAGGCTACAGTGACATCAGTAAATAATAGAAGACTGGATCCTGTCAGAGGAATGGAGGAGGGGTTATCTGATGTGGTGGGCAAATGCTCTTGCAGGGACATGATAGCTATGGCAGCCTGCAAGAAAAATACAGTGAAAGCACATGAGATTTAACTCATCAGAAATGTGAGTTTAGTGCCGATCTGTGTTTTTATGTCTTAGCATCTGGAGCTTCCAATGTGTGTGACCACATCCTCCTTAAATTCAGCAAGCTTTTAAAAGCGAACCGCAAAGAAAGCACAGAACTGACTTCTTTAGGGAGAAAGAAAAGCTTTTGTTTGCTGTTATTTTACATGGACACAACCCCACTTCTTCTGGGTCTTTTGCAATGCAAGCAGATCCTCGTTGTCCCAGAGGATGTATCCCAGTCCTTCAGACATTACCCATCCCCTGTCTTTCAGTTGCAGTAATATTTTCCTGACCCACAGGAATAGAGGGGAAAAACTGTAGAATAGAATAGAGGTGGAACATCTGAGCAGCCTGGCAGAACAGGGGAGCCAGACCTCACCTCTTCTTTTCTCTGCACGACAATAAGAGACCACATTAAGGCATCTCTTTTGATTTTCCGTCTCTCAGCCTCAGACTGCACCTGTGAGCTGCTCATCTGTCAGAGAGAAAACCCATACGGTGGTTATTTAAGGAAACAGACCACACACATGCTCACATCAGTGAGGAATCCAGGTCCCACAGGAAACCATCAGGTTTGGGTTCCTGTCTCAGACAATAGACAGGTAAATCACTGAGACCGAACTTGAGCTTTGTGCGGATTGACGTCTTGGAGCCACTGCCCCAGCAAAAGCCTCAGGAAATGCAAAAAGCCAACGCCAGGATGCCAGCACGTTGCCAGTGCTCAATTTCCTCAACTCCACTTCCCAGATGCCATCTTCAGCAGTGCCATATAGGAACAGTGACCACAGAAGTGGCCTTTTGCCAGGAGGCAGGGTGATGGAGATAAACGTGGGTTCTTTGGGCTGGGGATGGCTGTGCTGAACAGCAGATGGTGCAAGAGGAAGCATAGCCATCAGGTTAGGCCAACGTTTTTCCTAGATGATGGTGAGTCAACGCCAACAAGCTGTTGGCTCCTGCCTTACGTGGTGTCCAGTCCAGGAGAACAGAGAGGACTGGTGGCAGAGGGTTGGGCTGTGAATGTGGGAAGGTCAGCAGAGGAGGGAGAGCCTTGAGGCAGGAAAGCGATGCTCAGGAAGACGTGCTGAACTCACTCTAGACTGGGTGGGGCAGAAGACCAAAACATGAATCAGCTACTGAGGCTGAAAGGAAGCTAGTCGTGGTCATTGGAAGTTGGCTGCCACAGACTCGCCTCATTGCCAGCCAGTGCAATGCAAGCTGGACAGGATATGCCTGGCAAAAATCCTGCAGAAGTTGATTAAATCATCATGCTTTTGCTGCCTAAAACCCTTCCCACACCTTTTTTTCTGCAGTGGCTTGTGCAACAATTCACTAACACCCTTCAGCATCTCCCAGGCACCTTTGGATTCCTGCTGGCCAGCTGTCGGACTGCAGGGGAATGTCATGATGGAGCACTGTGCTGACCATTGCTTCTGCACTGAGATCTGTTCTGTTTTGCCATGGTTCATATAAGAACATATATAAGAATATATATGAGCAAGGATATAAGAACAAGGAAGACTAGAGGGGTGAACCACAGTGGAGGAGAACCAAAGTCACCGAGAGCTCCTAGGGCGCTCTTGGTGCCCCATGGGAACCAGGGAGGATGAATTATGAGTTTGACTTGCTCATTTGACTGCGGGATACCTGGTGGTCCTGGATGCAGCAGTGTTATAGGAAAACTCTGGCCATGCTCTGGTCATGCCAACACATCCTCCAGTGTCCTTGGCCTTCAAATAGATTATCCATGACCGCATGCTTCTTCAAGTTTCTAGGTCAGCCCTGGTGGCCGTGGGTGGAGGTGAAGCATAAGCCTCCAGCCAGCAGGGTCACCACTGCCATCAGATTACCATCTGGGGCAGAGTAACATACAGACTTTGGCCTCCCTGAATTACCATTCTGTGCTAAAATAGTGAATGGCTGCTGAGCGATGTCAGTCTTTGTCCCACCAGATTTAAGGAATAAAAGCGTATGAGTTCACCGCAGTTGAACTGAACTTATATCAAATGTAAAGGTATATTATCATTGTTAGTGATGATTTCTTCTCCTCGAAGCATACCGGGCATCTAAAAGATATCTAAAAGCCACGCTGTTTTCTTCATGTCATTTATAGAACAGGAGTCTTCTGGGACAACCAAGGTAGACCCTCAACCAACCCTTGTATGGCACTTGTTAGGTTCTGGTTCAGTGTGTAGGGTCAGGAAAACTGAAACCCAATCACAGATCATCCCAAGAATTCTGCTTCCTCAACTCCAATTGATGAAACAGGAAATCTTACCAAAGTACAACTTCATGAAAGGCAAGGCAGGCAAAGAGAATGACAAAATGGCATCATAAACGACTAAACAAGCCTCTTTTTTTTCTCAAGAATCCCATGTTATCGATAGCTTCTCTCTCCTAATTTCAATGAGCCAGCTATCAGCCCCTTCCTAGGTTGTGTGATGAAAGAGGGAATTTCCCAGTGAAGCTCTTGGGACTACAATAGAGTGAATGAAAGAGTCTGGGGCTGCACGTGGAATTATAGAATCACAGTGTCATTAAGGTTGGAAAAGACCTCTAAGATCCCCAAGTCCAACTGTTGGCCCACCCCCACCGTACCCACTGATCATATTCCTCAGTGCCGCATCTCCATGGCTCTGCAACACCTCCAGGGACAGCGACCCCACCACCTCCCTGGGCAGCTGTGCCACTGCATCGCCACTCCTTCCAAGAAGAAATTGCTCATAATATCCAACCTGAACCTTCCCTGAGGTGAGATGAGATAGCAAACAGGTCGGTAGATAACAGAGGGACTGGGATGAGAGACGATGACATGGAATTGGCCACCATGCAGAGACTCAGGAAGGAGTCTGAGGGCCTCCACAGAAAACTGCCAGTGGTGGAGGGACTGTCCTTCCTGGCTGGAGGTTTACCTGGCCTCCGGCTGGGGACCAGCCAGCAGCAGAGCTATGAGAAAGATGGGGCTGCTCCACGCTCCTGCACCGCAGCCAGCTCCATGCAGTTCATCTCTCCAGATTTCCTGGTATTTGTTCTCTTGTTCTGGGAAGAGAGGAGAGCTGCAAGAGGCCCATCTCACAGGGACGTTTAGAGAAAGGAAAGGCCATTGTGTGAAAGAATTTGGTTTTTCAGGGTTTGTTTTCCTTTTGACGCAGAACAAAACACCACCGTGTCAAAACCCTCCATAAGTCAAAACAGAACAACAGCAAAGAAGAACAACAAAAATAACAGTGGTGTTCACTTTGGATGTGATCGGTGGAAGTGTTTCTCTTTGCTTTTTGTCTCTTCCATCTCGGAATGTCTACAACTGCAACTATTTCAGGAAAACGGGAAGAAAAGGAGGGAAACAAAATCATAGAATTGTTTGCGTTGGAAGGGACCCTTAAAGGTCATCTATCAAACTCCCCTGCAACAAACAAAATCCCCATTGGAGCTAAGAAGAGAGCCTTTCCCAGCACCAGAGTGGGCTCAGTGCTGCCACAGCCCTCCTGCCCACCTCCGTGGGTTCTCCGTGTGATGGCACTGAGACCCAACCATCTCCCCTCCTCTTGGAAGCAGTGCAAGCCGTAAGCAGCGGCGACCTGGGTTTTGCACCAGGTCTCCTTTAGCAGAAAGGACTTCTGCACAGCACACGCAAGAAGTTAGAAGGGTTGGGTGTGAGGCTGCACTGCCAGCAATGGGGAATTGTGGATGTGTGCAGTGCTTTGGGTCAGAGTCTGCACGTAAGAAGCTCTTGGCCCAGCTCCCTGGTGCCCTGGGTGGGTTCGTGCCTCTTCCTCGTGCTTTCAGCCCCCAGAAGGATGCTGTTTTGTGGCCACCGGAGCTCGGATGAGTTCCCCCCCATGGGGCAATTCGCAGTGCTGGTCCCTCCAGCTCGCAGCTCGCTGCCGCTTCTCCCCGCCAGCATTCGCAGAGCTCTTGGCGCGCTGCCCGGCAGCCCTTCACTGCTGCCTTTTCATTCCCCTTAATTCACTGCCTTTCCTTGCAAGGAACAGAGGGAGAGCTTGTTCCAGGAGACGGGCCCCATCCGCTCCTCCCGTCCGAGGGCTGGGAAGAAGGGATGGAGGCGAAGGGAACTCTCCCACCCCTCCGGGGCCCCGCGGGCGCGCTGCTTCCCAGAAAATATGGTAAAAAGCCTTCAGCCTAAAAATGTAAGTCTGATCTCATGACACAGGGTGGCCCTGCATTCCTCACCTCTGACATAACCCGCTGGGAGTGTGCTCGCGGAAAAACACAAACAAGATGTACTGGGGCGGCTGGCGGCGGGGCCGGGCAGCTGGCAGATGTGTGGGGTGGGAGAGGAGCCCCCGCTGCCCTGCAGACCGTGAGCACAGAGCGTTCCTTGGCAGCATGAGCCCACGACCTTGTTCACCTCCCCCCCACGGCCCCAACTCCACGCTGGGGTCGGTAGGGTGGTAATGGGGTTGGGAAGCACGCAGGGAGGCGGCTGAGCTCCCCCCCAGGGGTTTTGCTGGTGGAAGGCTGAGGGTGTTTTTAGGGACTTGTGGTGCTTTTGCAGTGGGTTGGTGGTTGTTATTTGTTGTCTTGGTTTGGGGATTTTTGTAGGACTGCGGTGAGGAGGAGCCAGTGGGAAGAGGCTGTTGGGGGTGCCCTGGTTGGAGTCTCCAGAGGGTCCCTTGGGGCACAACCAGAGATTGTGACACCGAAACCCCCACACGGTGAAACCCGTGGACCTGGAGCCTTCTGCTCGCCCCAGCAAACTGCTCAGCACCGTCCCGTAACCTCCTGCTCCCATCAGCAGTGATGCCAGGGGGTGCATCTGCTCTAAGTGCACCGTGCATAGGAGCAAGTTGTGCCCCAAGGAGCACCTGTGGGTGTCACAGGGCACCGATTCCTCCCTTGTGCATATGGAAAGGTTTGCCAGGGATCGCAACCGAGCCGTCCTCCCATCTCACCCCCTTGTTTACTTTCTTCTGCAAAAGCCCTAAACCTTGACAACGACCTATTTTCCCTTCTGTTGTGCAAAGCTTCTTTCCTAGAAAGCGGCTTTGCAACGCTCTGTCCAACCAGCCGAGCTCTCCTCGGCGTGCGCACGGGGAAGCCAGCTCCAAATGGCTGGCAGGTTTAGCTGAGCTCCAGCGCACTCCAAACCCAGAGAGACGTGGTCAGATGCTACCTGAAGCTGTCCTATGGGACTGCCTGCTTCGAGGGAGCAGATGAGCAGCAGTCAGCCTTTGGACTCAGCGCTCACAACTCGCTTTTCCTTATTTCTGATTCATCCATTTGCTTCTGTTCCAGCAGTCAACAAAGTGAGGAGAAAGCATTTCTTTCTTGCAGGCATTTCTCCCCTCCCTGTTCCTGAGCAGAGAAAATATCTGGTTATCTTTTCTTCTTTTAATTTCCCATTTTGAAAAAAAAAAAGGACCATTCCCTAAATAATTCTCCCCACAATCATTCCTAGTTTTCAGGACGACTGCTCCTTTGGCAGAGGGAAAGCAAGAAAGAAGAGGAACACTGGTAACAAGAAACAGTGGCAACAAGAGGAACTGTGGTTCAGATTGGCTTCTGCAGAGCACAGTTTGTACCCAGGGCAGAAGCACGGTGCTTTGCTCATAGCTCCCATCCTCTTCTCATCTGCCCCTTTGCCCAAGGGCTCCTATCCTTGCTGCTTCCCAGTGCCAGAGTCGTGCTTGGGTTGACAGCAGTGCTGGGGCTGCCTCATTCTCTGCTCACTTAAAGTCTTCCACAGTGTATTTTCTTCTCCATCCCTACCCTACCGTCCAGGCTTTTTTTGTTAAGTTAACTCAAACTCAGTGCTGATTTATTTTAAGGTGCCAGGCTGTAACCTGAAGCTAGAGACATAAAATTAGCCTTGCAAGCTCCTGTTGGCCGGCTGGGAGCACAGGTTAGGGATTCATCCAACAGCAGCCATGGTTTGGGTTGAAGATTACTGCTTGCTCCCTCCTGCAGTTTGGCTTTGTGGCCAGCCCTGCTCTTGTCCAGATGGATGAGCTGCTCTGTGTGGAAGCAAAACACACGGCGTGAAGCCTGATGTGCCAGGTATAGGGTCTGTTAATGAAGCAACTCGTGAGCCCTCCAACACCTACACATGTGCCTTGTCCAAACAGCTGAAGTCACCAAACTCACCATCACTGCCAGGGCCTCCCAACATCGTGGTTATTATGTCCACGCTGGAGCATGGCTGCTATGTGTATCCGACCTGCAGAGATGTTGACCCAGATAACCCAAATGCCAGAGAAATGGCACATTTGTGGTGCATCAGCACCTTCCTTGGCTGGAGATAACAAGGTCCCTGTCGTGAGCGTGTGGAGCTGAGAAGAGAAGGCAAAGGGGTGTAGACACCTATTGAAAACCCCCTAAAAATGTGTTATCAGTCTGAGATTATATAGGGAGTGAGCCATGGGGGTCACTAACTGATCTCCTCGCTCCTTGGAAAGCCATAGGACTGGTGCTTAGAAGAACAATTGATTCTCCTAAGTGTCCTGACCTTCCCTAGATGTACAACCAACAGCCCCTGGGTGGATTCTCTTGTGTCCATTGTCATAGAATGGCTTGGGCTGGAAGGAACCATAAAGACCATCCAGTTCCAGCTCCCCACCATGGGCAAGGATACCTCCCAGTGCATAAAGTTGCCCAGGGCCCTATCCAACCTTGAGCCCAGGGGATTGAGGACCTCCAAGGATTGGAAACTATTTCCTGTGAAATAACATGATTCCTATGATAATTACACAAGCTCTGCCCGGAAAACCCAAGGAGTCCTTGACTGGAGCTTTTCTTTGAATTTCAGTAGCCCTGCAAATAATTCGCCCAGGTTTGCTACGAAGTTCTGAATGTGGCATTAGTCTGAGCTGATATGACATAAAGTGGTCTCTGGGAGAGTGTTATCCAGTCATGGTATTTTTTTTAAATGCACATTGAAATGCAAACAAGTATGGAACTGGCTGATGGGCAGACATCTGCCCTTACTTATGCAGAGATTATTGGGCACCTGGGGACCTTGCTGGTGAGCAGGATCGAGCTCCTGGGCCCGAAGCAAGCGAGTGCTTTTGTGTCCCCACTGCAAGCTAAAATGAAGCATCCTTACAGCATCTCTGCAGCCAGTTGGCTGGACTGCAGCTGTGTCTGCTTATCATAGTCAATGTGCTGCGTGCAGTGCCCAAAATGTTGAGCAGCCTGTCCAAACAGCCCCATCTGGAGCTAAAATTTGGGTGCTATGAACACACAGGGACTGTGATCTTGGCAGATACCTTTTATCACTGAAACAGCACTACTACATCTCCAGCTTCATGGCTTTTGTCCATTTCAAGGCCAAAACTGAGAATGTCTATGTAATGAATAACCTCTACTTAGAAGTGTTCTGTGGTTGCACCTATGGGCTTAGACTTAAGGTCAAATTACTTATTTAAGCTAATCCATGCAACTAACCAAGTTCCTGCAGGAGTTACACCATGTCTTATAAGCTTCTGCCTCAGATTCCAAAATCATCATCTCTTAAGCAGTGATTCTCCAATCTGAATGCCTGATGACATCTAGGGGGGCCTAAAAGTCATCCTACAGCTGAAATCCATCCACGCTAATGCGGATCTGCTGCCTTGCAGGTGGGACTCGAGGTCTTTCCCAGACTGCACGTAGCTGTGCCATGAATAAGGATGTAATCCTCCTACCTACTCCTCCATTTCTGATGGCACAGAAGGAGAAAAGATGTTATCGTAGTCATTAAGGTTGGAAAAACCCACTGAGATCACCCAGTCCACTCATCACAACACGTAGATCTGTAATATTTGGTTATAAGCTAAAAACCTAAGCGTATGTAGTCTCTATGCCATACTTGACATTGCCTTTCACATTCCCTTCCAACTAGAGGATTCAAGAAAGAGAACACATCCCTGTCTATAGCTGCTTCTGGGCAGGAAAATCCCATCATGCTTCCCCCAGCAGCCAGGAAGGACCATCGGATTGATGATGGAAGGTCATATTCATACATGTGCTATTTGTTTTCCACAGAACTGCAGCCCGTGGCTGCCCAAGGCTGAGGAACATGCCCCTCGGGGCTCACCTAGAGATGTCAACTTGTGGCCATTGGTGGGTCTTGCTGATGGGCAGAAGTCAGCTGGCAAGATGTTTGCATCACTCTGTAGTGTTTGCAAGATCTTTAAGAAGAATTGCATGGCCGGTGTCATTGCATTTGAGCTGTACAGTGCTAGAATTCCCTGACCATCAGAGGACCTGGGTTTTATGACAGAAGGGATCAGCACTGCAAAGACATGGCAATGTTGTTCATATTGCCTGGACCTGAGCCCAGGGCCTGGGACCAGACCTGTCTCATACCCACACCTTAGAAGATAGCACCGTGTTCGTGTTTTCTTTTTGCAGGCTGAAAGCTTTCCTGGGTCCTGCTGAACACTTTCTTCTGCTGTAATCTGTCGTGACTGTCAGGGTGCCAAGAGACATGCCAGACCCTGGGCCACAATAGTGGAACAGACATGCCCAGATCTGAAAGCTGGCACAAGGTAGTGTGTAAAGTGAGATATGTGAAGCCACAGGCAAATAGTTTGGTAATCACGTGGGTCAGTTAGGCTTGGCACAGGGCAGAGCCTGTGTGCTCATCAAGGAAGGCAGAGGCAAAACTTCATCATAGAATCATAGAATAATTGAATTACTGAATCATTGAATGGCTTGATATAGAAGGGACATCAGAGCCCACCCAGCTCCCACCCCAGTGCCATGGGCACAGTTGCCACACACTACATCAGGTTGCCCAGTGCCCCACGCAACCTGGTCTTGAGAAGAGTTGGGGGACTTCTTAATGAGAGCTAGGAGGGATTAAACAAAAACAATTACTCCAGAAAGAGTGAGGTAAAGGACACAGTGTTGTCTCAGTGGGGTCACAAACACATTTCAAAATAGATTTTTGCAGAAAGAGATGTTTCCCATTCCCCAGATATCTTGCTCCCAACAACGATTCTCATTCCACAGTAAGGTTCAGGGCTGGAGGAAGGAGCATGAACCTTGCTCAGCATTGGTGCAGGGGATGCTCCACGTGCCTCCTCACCTAGAAAGCTAAACCTCAAAGAATGGAAGAGCACAATTCACTCCTCACAGATGGGGAAATGGTGCAGTGAGTCAGCGAGGCAGACCACAGATGCTGTCCAAAAGCATTGCAGCAATTAGTTTGGGCAAGGTGGAGATATATTCCTCCAAAATGAAAGTCTGTGTAGGTTGTTGCCGGTGCTCACAGCCATCTCGTCCCTTGCTGAACGTTTCTGACCAAAATCCTTCCAAGCTGATCTATTTTCAGCCCAGCCCACTCGATACCTTGATCGCTACGCAGCTCTTTTAGCTGCTCTTAGGTAAACACACTGTCATTCCCTGGCATTTTGCCTCGCTAAGTCCAAAAATATGAGTGGCACAGAAAATAAGAAAAGCTGTTCTCCTCCGCCAGGAAAAATGATGCTATTTCTGAAATAAACTGTTTTTAATACACCTCACCAAGCATGCACATATACACATATGTATAAATATACTTGACCCGGAGGTCCAGTTTCAGCGTTGGCATCTTGTATGCCTATATGGAGACAGAACAGAGAGGGAATTATGTATGTAACAAACCAGGACGCACCTTCAGTCCAGTCTACATCTGAATGCAGAATGTTGCTTAAGATAAAATACTGAGGTCTGATCCCCATTAAAACAGGTTCACAGGGACTGGTCCAAGCTGAGACCAGAGGGTTATGGGCTGTCGTGAAGAGCAGCTTCTACCATAGCGACCCATGAACCCATACCTAAAACCAGCATCCCCAGGGTTGAACCAGAGCAGGCTGGAGCAGATCAGTGTCAGAGCTCTATCCACAGCAGGCCTTGTTTTTGAGGAATGACAGTGATGTTGGCCAGACCTCCAAGCCTCTTTTTTTCAGGCTTCTCTTTATCGAGTAAACACATCGAAGTCAACAACAGATGGAGCATCACATGGAGTTACGCAGGTCAGCAAAGGCTTCGGAGATGCCGTGAGTTTGAGGAGGCAATAGATTGGCAGGAGATGTGGATGGGAAATGATTCTGAGAGACGGAGGAAAAAAATAGTGGGTTGATCTGTCTCCCCTGTGACGTGCTCAGGTTTTGTGGAAGAAGACGAAGGTGGGAAGATAACAAAAGCTCCCGGGTAGGAAGGCTTTGGGGTTCCTCTTTGGCTGCAGATTGTGAAATTCAAGCAGAAAGGTAGCAAACGGGTAGCAAAACGGGCAGGAGTAAAGCAAAGCAAGTGCAAAACAAAAGCAGATTTTGTGTGGCAGGAGCAGATTGAACTGATGTGACAAAGGAGGAGGAGAGCTTTTTCAGTAGCTTACATAGTGCTGCAGGGAGCTGGGAGTGACAAATGAGGAATTTGCACAAGTGGAGAGCTACAGCGTAAGGAAGAAAGGAAGGAGAAAAGGGAGCAAAGGACACCTATTAATAAAAAGAAACCCACATTCCATTTAAGATTTATTGCTAGCTCAGAGCCAGAGAATCTTTCATGCCTTCGCATCTCTGAGCTAACATTACCCAAGAGCGGGTAGTGGTGGGGATCCACTATGAGCCATCGAATTCAAGTGGAAAAGAGCTCCGGTCTTTAATATGCAGGAATTAAAACACTTTGGCTGACAGAGCTTTCAATCTGAGAAACCTGCGCTGTAGTAGCAGAATAGCATTAGTGCTCCTGAATACACAGCTGGTAATTTCCGAGCACGAAATATCATGCATTGAAAATGAAATTGCTCCATTTAGGAGATCGGTGTGGTGGGGATGGATGAATTCAGTGCTGGATGAAAAATTAATGGTTGCCTTCAGACAGGTGTTGACTAGCTGGTGATGTTCCAAGAAAGGACGGTCCCATCTGGTCGTGGGGAGAGCTGCGACGGTGCGAAAAAAGAGAGTGAACACCATGGACATAGAGCAGCCCATGAACTGATGTCAAAGAAGAGTTTTTGCCTTGGAGGTGGAGGGCTCAGTAGGGCTACTTCTCCATGGGGGGTGGATGGAGGAGTCTGAGGTAAAATGAGGCTGGGTGGTTGGGGATGGGGAGTCACAGGGATAACTGGGAGCTGGAGCTGATGCGTCGGAGGGAGAGGGCTGAGAAACACCAGCTAGCATTGGGTGTGGACTTGATTACAGCACAGAATTGCCTCTGAGGGGAGGGGATGAGGGGCTGCCTGACATAGGGGAGAAATATATGATAGCAGTGGGTTGGAAAGCTGAGAGTTGGGCAAATTTGAATGAAAAAAAGAAGCACCTTTTACCTGACAGATGATTAGGATGCACTTGAAGGGCAGCAGCGTGTCTTCCCCCACACCAAACCCTGTGTGCCACCTTGAGCTGACCCATCTGGTCCGTTCTGCTGGAGGAGGGGACATGCAGGTCCCAGCTTCCATCAGCTGCTCTGGGTTTGCAGTTTGGGTAGATAAATCCTTATAGTTACAAAGCAAGGCTGCCCGCGTGCCAAGTCGAGCACTGAATCAGAAGATGAGCTCCCTGGGGGGGTAATCGGTATCTTTCATAAACTGCAATTGGTCAGAGGAGATGGGGATTTTCCTGGCTCCAGCCCACGCACCTCTGCCCATGCTGTGTGAGACGTGCAGGGCAATTTACCTATCGATAGCTCACGGTGCTGGGCAAATATTTGTCTTATCATGGGTTTAGCAGTGATAGCTAAAGGGCAGCGGCAAAACAAAGCCCAGGAAAGACCCAGCTCTGATCCAGTGCAGCTGGGAAAGCTGGAGGCTTTCCAGTCTGTGGGTGCTCAGCGTGTCCCTGCCCGGAAGGGGCTGCGGGGGGGAGCTGGGCTCAGCACTGCAGTGACATTTGGAGAGAGCAGGAGGTCACAGAGCTGGAAGCAAACACAGGCAGTGACTGTCCTGCAGTGCACAGCCAGAGAGCTGCCTCTGCAGAGAGAAAACACAGGCAGCACGCCTGAAACCTGTGCTTTGCTTCTCTGCGCTTTCCTCCCGTAAAAAGTCTTTTAAAAAGTATGAGTAAATCTTTTTCCTAAATCCTGTGCTCTTCTTTTCCCCTTCCTGTTCCCCTTCTTCCCTTCTCTCCCCTTCTCTCCCCTTCTCTCCCCTTCTCTCCCCTTCCCTTCCTTCCTCTTTCCTCTTTCCTCACCTTCCTCTTTCCTCTTCCC
>PPHD01015817.1:4583-15888 GCA_002909625.1 Bambusicola thoracicus
AGGCTGTTCTTGTCTTTTTTTTTTTTTTAATATAATTTTGCTTTGATGTTTTTGGAAAAGACAATTAATCCATTGCTTAGAAGCAGTCAAGTAAGTTACCATGCTTGAAGAACATTCTACTTTTAATAAAACTAATGCACTTCACAGACTGAACAGCGTAGTCCTGGCTTTGTACTAGACTCTAAGCATGAATTGAGTACAAGATCATTATTGGTTAAATGCAATCTCAAGCACAGAAATGATAGCTAATACAATTAAGTTGACTCTTGCCTCCTGATTGGCAGAAGTCAGTTTTGTTGTCAGTTCTTCCCTCAGGTTTTCCAGCTGCTGTCGAAGCTGATTCTTGTCATCCTCCAAATGCAGTTTCTCCTTCTCAAATTGCTGCTCTAACTCCTTCAGAAATAAGGGTGAAGAAATATTAAACATACCTGCAGTAAGATTATAAAAAAATACAAGTATATCACATGACAACTCTTCTTCCTGGCATAAACAATATTCCTTATCTCACGCAGGAGTTGTCATTTTCTTCAAGTGTTAAAACATGAATCAATTATGTCCAATTAACATGAAGGTATTAATTTTTCAGTTTGTCATCTAACATCCTTGATTAATCACAAAATAAAGTTATGCAGGACTTCCTTCTCAATTACTACTTTCACTTTGCACTTCATTAGAAAAATCATTAAAACTACAGCTACTTACTTTCACAGTTCTGCCTTCTGTCAGCTCTGCGATTAAAATAAATTTTATATAGAATCGAAAGAAATCAGCAATCTTGTTTTCAATTTCAGCTATATGCAAATAATCAGATAGCTCTACAAAACTTCAATGAAAAAAGTGTTAACAGCAGAGTTCTGAAAACAACTCTGATGGATGAGTTATTTTTCTCTTATGTGAGCTTACACTGTCCATGTCTTTGTTGGAAGCTTTTTTGCTGAAGGAAAAATGTAATTTTATTTTTCAGATTTACTTTATTAAAAGTCAGAATAAATTTTCAGTCACAAGACATTTAGACTGGAGTATGATAAAATTAACAGCTTGTTAAGTATTTCAGTTGAACATAATACACAACTCATTACACCACTAAGTCATCTTGTAGACGATTAAGGTTGCCAAGTAAGGCGCTCCAGAGCCAGGTAATACAAGACTCTAAGGTAAGAATCTATGCCACTACTGGCTCAACCACCTCTCACCATCTGAGAGCACCTGTTTCTCTAGTGAATTACTCAAAACCCCCAAAATGTGATCCAGGACATGTATTTCACAGAGGAGACAATACAGTGATTAAGATTTATTGAGATCTAGACCCTGGCATCCCTATATAAGTTAACTTCCCCCGACCAGAATCAAGTTTCAAATTGTCACATTTATAGTTAAAATAGGGAACACATACAATTTAATGACTTAAGAACAACTATTTTTTATACCTTCTGTTTTACTGTCTACATTACTTTTAGTAACTAATTCTTCAAAACAATGTTTTCTAAGGTAGTCAAGACATAATGAAGTAAATTAATAAAAACATCATTGATGGAAACGTGTTCTACAATAACATCAAAGGTTCAAATATTTCAATCAGTCATATGGAAAGACTATTACATACTGAAAGCTAATTTAATTACAAAAGGCAAGAGTGTCACAGTATCCCTCAATAAATTATGTTCCCTAAGCATCAGTGACTACAGTAAAAACATTTTGCTCTTATCCCAAAAGGCCAATTCTATGACAGCAGCAAGCCTTTCAGTTTCAAGATGCTGAAAAACTGATCTTGCATGATATATCAACCATTCATGGGCCAGAAGAACTGGAAAAACACTCCTATTAAAATAAAAAGTAGTAGTTTTCATTACAAAACAAATTGTTTTGAGTTGAGAACTCTTTTTATAGAGAAGAGTATGAGTTTTCTGTTGTTGTTTTATAAGATATATGTTACTTTAAAAAAGGCTGAGCAGTTTCTTCAGAATGGTTCAGCAAATCTGCAAATAAAATTTGTCATTCAACAAAATGATGCACTACAGGGCTCAAATTATACCATCCACATTTTTTGAATTTGTTTGATTATTCAAAGAAAACAAACCTACCATCTGCAGTTTTTTCTTATCCTTATTAGCATTGCTGTGTGCAGCCTCGATTGCAGTGTGGTGTTTCCATGCCAGTTCTTCTAAAGTTTTTGAATGAGCCTCTTTCAACTGTGCAGCCTCTCCTTCTAATCTTGCTTGCAGTTTTACCAACTCCTTCTCATAATATTCACGCTGTGTCTCCCTTGCTTCATTTACTTTCTATAAAAGATGGAGGGGGAAAAAAAATCATTTGTATTCAAGGGTAACAAAATCCTATCACAATGCAAAGAGAAATGCAGGGCGAAACTAAGAGGAAATACATAAAACTTTACAGATAATGTAAATCTACAAAAAACTTTCACATACAGAAAACTGAGCAAACACTAAACACTTATTAATTCAGTAAGCAAGCAAAGAAGCAGTTTAAGTATATCCAAGCAAAACAATATATCTGTATTAAAATTTGGGTTTTGTACTATTCAATCTGAAGAAAGAGCAATCAGGTATCAAGTCTGCGGAAAATTTCAGTCCACTGTTTACAAACATATAAAGAAAATCTTCAGAGAATCTTTTTTAAGTTGTTATTTAACTACTTCACCTTTCTCTCTAACAAGACACTTCTGATATTAGGTATCTGTGTTTATCATAGTAAGTAAAATGATGATGTTTTTAAGATATCTGAAGGAATATGAATAGCATCTAACCTAAATTCCCTCTGTTCTCACTTTACAGTCTGCATTAGTTATTCTATGTTGCAAAATGAAGTACACTTGGAACAAACTAATACTGGTCCAAACCAGGTCAAAATTAAAAATTAAAACATAATCACTTTTTCCTTATAAATGTAAGTCTTCTGCTTTTATTCAGCTGAAGCCAATAAGTTGTCTAACCTTCTCCAAGGCCAGAATCTGCTGCCTTTGTCGCTCATCCAGACTCTGTGTTTTGCTTTGCAGTAAGTTTCTTTCCTCTTCCAGCTGGGACAGTTTTTCTTTTAATCTAGACTTTTCTGATTCCAAATCTCTGATTGTAACCTCTTGTGTCATTTGAGTAGCTTGAAGCATTCCAATGTGACCTAAAAACAAAACTCTTTAAGACCTCATGTCATTAGTCTTGTAGATGAAGTACACATTCATACCCTAATGATTTCTAGAAAAACTTTAGTGGAAATTTTCACGTGGATCTCCATGATCTTCACTGCAATGCTTACCTTCCCCTCCATTTTACTCTTTTATTTTTATCGTTAAAACATCCAACAACTGCAGAGGCTTTGGTGCTGGGGCTCCTTTAGTTTCAGTTTCTCTGCTTCAAAGTTGCATATTGATTCCAAGAGAACACAGAAGTAGGCAGGACTAAGAACATGCACAATCAGTCCCAAAGAACTAAACTCACCTAAAACCATGCATTTTTATCCCACAATAAGCTACATAAAAGAAAACAAAACACTGAAGTACAGGGGCAAAGATGTGTTATCAACCTCATAATTTAATCAGCATGCGAGTTCTATGTAGCTTTAGTTGCTATAAGTTACAGAATTCCACTTTGTTCATTTTGCTGTGAGGCCATGGCTAAAGATTCAATAGAACTCATTCTTGCTATAGAAAGGCATGACTTGAATCTTTGCAGGTCAGAGGCTTGCTTTTGATGCCTTTTTTTTTTTTTTTTTTTTTTTTTGAGGATCAGAGACCCATTTGAAAGCTATGATTTAGACTATCTTAACAGGAAACATATTCCTTTTAGCTATTTACATCTAGAAAGATCTTGCAGTTTTGGGCCCCAGATGGCCTCTATACTGTCAATATATAAAATCTAGCCTATTCCAAGTACTTACGCGCATAGTGCATACATCCTAGGCATGAAGCTCTCCAGACAGTTAGTCCCATCTGTAGAACTGTCTCATTATTCGAGGGACAGAAATAAAGCCTTGATACAGGCCACATTCATACACACCATTAAAGGGTTAGGCCACATATAGCCATCTGTAATAGTAACCTTACAGTATTTGCAAGTTAACGCTATGAAGTATTTTCTGCCTCCATGAGCAATTGGTCCAGTCTGTCAACATTGTAGCCCTCAAAAGGAGTGATCTTATCCAAACCAACTCTTGGGAAGGGTCTCCCACTTTTGCTAACTTCTAGAAAATAATTGGATGTTTCTATGATTGCTCTAGTTGAATAAGGCCAAAGATAAGCCAGGAGATTTTTTTTAGTTCAAGTCCATGCCCAATCACTAAACAGTTTGCTACACATACAATACTAATAAGATAAAATCCACACATGTACAGTCAAGTCTTAAACCATTTTATATGTCATTCCATATGTTAATAAGCACAGAGAAGCCAAGAAAACAGCTATACAGAAATTCCTAACAAATTTATTAAACAGTAAACTGCATATCTGAACGCAGGAGTAAAGCAAAGTACCAATGCCTCAGTGAAAGCACAAAGCAAATGAAAAGGATAGAGATACAGGAATAATGTTTTGGTGATTATATAGAGAACACACAGACGCAAGACAGAAGCAAATTATACAAGTATACTTTCATGAAATCATGACATATATTTAATGCAAGATGATTTAAGGCCTAGAAGATATATACAGAGCACACAAAGTAAAACATTATACTTGTGTACAATCACACAAAAAAATCTTAAGTGCAAACTATACAAAATCAAAACAGTTAATAAAAGAACACTTGTCAGAAACATGATTTAGTGGAGGGTAGTTAGAGCTAGGATAGCATGGTTAGGTTGCAGTTGGACTTGATGATCTTTATGGTCTTTTCCAACCTGAGCAATTCTATGATTCTATGAAGAGCATTTAACAGCCCTTAGGAATGCTAAACTTCCACAAGCTTCAAAGAAAAAAGAAATGCTAGAATTAATAGATGAAGATCATTTCTTAGATTACATTACTAACATACATACTGGCTTTGAGAACAAGATCAGTGGCCTGTTGTTGTAAGCGTTCTCTGGCAGCTGCTAGCTCACTTTCCACTTCTTTATGTTTGCTTAGCAATGACATCTCCTCCTCCTTCACGTCATCTAGCTGTTTTTGAAGAACCTACAGGAAACACGGTATAACATCTAACTGTATAGAATAACATTCAAATGAGCATTAGGTGAAAATGTACAGAAAAGTACAATCTGTCAGCAAACAAATTTTATTTCAACACAAGCTGAAATCTTGCAATATTACCACCATATCCATGATGTGCATTTCCAAAAATATCATAGATGATACATGGCATGACAAGGAAGCATAAAGTACAATAATATTCACAAGTGTATATGAAAAATAAACATAGCACACAAATTTTCAGGATCCATTTGAGAAACCTGGTTTCTGATATCTCAGAGTTCTTCAAACTGAAAAATACATTACATGTTTACAGCAGTTTTCAATCTCCTTAATTAAACAGAGTTGGAAATGGACTTTTGGAAGACCCTTGGGAGACTGGAAAAAGACTATTCTGCATTCATCTTCTAATACAGGAAGAAGGGAGTCTTCTTTTACCTTTAGACATTACACAAGACAACAGCAAAATAGCCCAAAGGATTGGCTGGAATTAGATTATAAATGGGAAAAATTGAAGGTACATCTCAGCTCAAACCAATGAAGTTCTGGATGCTTCCAGAATTACTATAACCATCGTATTTAAGATACTTGGAAACATGAGAGTTACTAAAACTGCCAAAAGTGAGATATTTAAGCTCCTCCACAGAGATCTTTATACCTAGGCACAGTTACAAAAAGGGTATTATTTCACAGAAATTTAAAGGGTAGTATTTCACAGAAACTTTTCCTTTAAGGACAATATATGTAGTCCTACCTCTGCTGACCAAAAGACCTGTCTTTGTATGTCTGGAATGTCTTGTCCTTCTTTATAGACAAGAAATATTAGTATTGAACAGCAACTTCAGAATCAAAACAACTCTGAAAACATACGCAGCATTGCAGTTACTGTCCATAAAACCATCACGGAAGGCTTTTTTTTATTATCAAGCTAACAAAGCTAACAATCAGAAAGTTTTTGGTCTTTTTTCTTCTCAAAAATTTACTGTTGTTAACACTCTGGATGCTTAGGCCAGATAGTCACCAATGACCTCTATAACCACAGCTGCACTGAATACAGAATATTCATCCTATTTATAGACTATTCTATTAAATTTCTGTAAAAAATATTATGCTGTTTCTCAACTTTTTCTCAGCTTTTCTAGCAAGTGTTTCCATTTATCAGCATAACAACTCAGACATTATCAGTCACCAGCATCCTCCTTCCCACTATGAACCTTTTGTTTTGGGAGGTATGGATGAACTTATACGAAGAAGTAAGGAAAAATGTGCAAGACTTTTTTTTTTTTCTGTTCCCTAAGTGATAATGGTTTTTGAATATTCTGTCCAGTATACTGCACTTTGGGTAATATGACTTAAACAACCAACTTCTGTTCATGTGTAGTGGAAAACAAGTCACTTGCTTGTATAAGGAGAAAAAACTTTCCCATGATTGGGATTTCTAGAGTCTACTGGAATATAAACAAATATATATTAATTCAGTCTGGGAAAATAATATAAATAAAATATCTAGAGTGGACGAAAAACAATTATGAGTAGTAGAAAATTCAGTTTACACTTTTCAATCATCTCAGTGTAACAGTCTGGCAGCCTAAACTGGAAAAGGAAAGAAATAATTGAACTCATTTTTGAAACAACATACTATTGACCTCACCTGAACGTTGTTTTCTGCTGTACTAAGAGCCACCTGAAGTTTTTGGCATTTTTCCCGTAGACTGGCAGCTTCATCCTGGACCATTTGCAATTCAGTTTTAAGTTTTCCCAGATTCTTCCGTAAAATACTTTCTTGGTTTTGAAACTCTTTCCGTAGCTCCACCTCTTTTTCTTTGCAAGCATGAAGACTTTCAGCTGTAAAAAGCTGGGATCTTTTCAATGAATCAAGTTCATGTTCATAGAAGGACTGTGCCTTGCTGAGTTTACCTTCATAGTCCTCAATGAGTTTTTTTCTTTCCAGTCTCAATTCCTCAACTTTATTATTCAAGTCTTCAAGCTCCAGTCTGTGCAGTTCCTCTAGCTTTTCTTGTCCCTTACTCAAGGTTGCATTCTGATTCTGTTGAGTCTTCAGAAGCTCTTGAATCTCAAGCCTATGTGCAGCTCTCAAGTCTTCCAGAGCTGAACGCTTGTCCTTTTCATATTGCACTTGCAACTGTATGAAACTTCGTAGCCTTTCCTCAAATTTCTTTCTAATCTCTTCTACTTCTCTTGACATGGTCACTACACGTTGGACATGCTGGGCTTCTGCACAAAGCTGCATGTCTTCAACTCTATCCTTATATGCTTCAAATTCTGTCAAGGCCTGATGTTTCATTTTTTTATGATCTTCCAGTGACTCCTCCAAAACCTGGATCTTTCTCTTAAGATCCATTTCTTCCGCAACTTTACTTTTATATTGCAAGATCTTCTCCCTTGTCTCTGCAAGAATTTGTTGAATTTCTTCTTCATGGGCATCCTTAAGGGCTTGGATAGCAGCTTCATGTTCATCATTTTTAGTGTTCAAAGCATATATTACCTACAAATACAAAACAATAATATACTGAGAAAAGGCATTCTGGCTAACTGCTAAATAAGAAATAAAAATAAAAATTAGAAGCACCTTAGGCATTTTGCTACTTTGACAATCTGGCATGTTTTCCTGATACAAGTGAGACACCAAATGTTCTTATGAATTTGACTGGATAAATTCTGTATTAGACATTACAATCTTACAGATTTTGTGGAAGAGGCTTTCTACAGTTTGCAACCTATAATTTTGCTGATTAAAAGTTTGCTTTTATATACATGTGGTTGCTGTAAATTCCAGTGGTGAAAAAAAGTACCTTATTCATACGAAAAACAAAACATAAAATTTGAACAGAAGTTTTCTGACAGAAAATACACACACAAAACAATATATGCTCCAATTTCTTTTCCTGCAGTAATGAAGTCCAAACCTTAAATTCCTCCTTTTCAACTGCTAACTATTCTTAACTATTCTGTTTTAGACATATCTAAAACACCAACACTGGTTGCAGACCTGTAGACTGCGCAGATACCAGTTACTTTTAGACAGCTTATCTATTATACAACCTGTGTATCCAAATATCTTAAGATCTGACGTTTCTAGCTACATAAGCTTGCTAACCTTCCAGCTAGTCAGTTAGTTGAACAGAAAAGGGAGACAGCAGCTTGGGGAGCCAAGGTAGCTAAGCAGCTGAAGTTTGTTGTGAGGCCAGCAAAACAACTCAACACTGGGTGAAAGTTTTAGAGTAACCACATGTATCTCATGAGATCTGTCAATTGCACAACACTGTAATTTAAAATAAAGTCAACTCTCACAAACATACAGATGTGTGGGCATGTTTACAAATGCATCAGTGAAGAAACCATACATACATACGTAAAATGTACAATGAGATTGTCAGTTAAAGGTCTTAATACCTTTTATACAAAACAGTAGCATAACTAATAGTCTAATGAAATACTATGTGATTCAGTCCACAGAACTACAATAGCATTAGTAACAAAACCAGTAATGACCTTTTTATGCCAAGAATCAAGCACTGAACTATATTCAGCTCTATCACATGTAGTAGTATAACTAAGGAAATCTTTTTCTGCATTAACATCAGTGTCTTGCACCAACAAGGAATACAAACACCACCATTTGAAACTGTGGCTGAAAGACACATGACTATTTGGCTAAGAAACATTTTCAGCTCCAAACCAGATATTATATTCTTACATGGCCAGTTTCACTTGAGTCATCTGCTCCAGCTAGCAACTCAATAGAATTCAAGTCACGATAGAATGAATGTTTTTCCAATTAAAAATACATAATTCACCTTAATAGTAGTATTAGGTGCCAAATAAATTTTGCAGCACAGAGAATATAAAAACAAATGAGTGGTTTATTCTTTTGAAGTTAACATGGAAATAGGAACTGATACCTTTTAGAAAAGCAACAAACTAACATGTCTTGCACAAACAGATCTTGTATCTCTGGTAAACCTTCATTTCAGACTCAACAAATGGACCCTTGAGACAGAGCACTACATTTAGTCTCATCCAGCTTATTCTCAGACATGCCTTGTTCTCAGTATGCACTTTGGTGCTGCTGCCAGTGCATGTTGATGCTTCAGCCACCAGTTGAAACATCCCAAGACTGTTCCTCTCTTTAATAAGCTGCAACAAAACTACAATGCCAACAACAAATTGTTCATGCACAACTTATTAATGATTTGGAACACACAAACCAACAAGCCTGACCTACTCTATCAGTAGGTAAATGAGAATTGAGCTGTTCAACACAGAAAGTATTATGATATGCTGGGAAACAATAACAAGACTTTTCTAAGGACAAGTCATTACCTACAGATAAAAGTGGGATACAAATAGAAAAGCTGAAGTCATTATAACTAGCCATGCATCAAACTCCATCAGATAAACTCCAAAGCTTTTTCCATATAATAATTGAAGTTACATTTTTAATGGCGTATTTTTCTTTAATTGTAATCAAGAGACAACCCTGCTCAAAGCATTCAGTGGAGAAACCCAAGTTATTGCTAAGTCTAAACACACACACACTCCACTTGCTCCTTTTTAAAAAAAAAAAATCATAATATGTCCCTCCCCACCAAAACCTATGCATGTCCATATCTTCTTTATTTTTACTTTTCTTAAATAAATAAATAAAATTCTTTTAACTACAAAGAACTTTCGTTCCCTAGGAAAAATACTGTAAATGTAGATGCTTTGTCAGTTCATTTCTTTGTATTGCTGGCAGTGTAACAAGACTCCTTAAGCCCAGAACTTCAGGTCAGGATTGCTTGGACACCACTGAAATAATGAAAGAAAGAGCATTTGTTCGTTAGTCATCTGGTCTATTGCAAGTCCTCATAAATGCTGGGTCAGCACATTAGGTGCACAATGTGACAAACAGGAAAGCAACATATAGAGTCTGCAGCTGTAGCATCTCTCTCCAACAGCATCTCTCCAAAAAAGCTAGTCCAACTACACCAGTCTAACTGCGCTAAAATCCAAACAGGCCAAGAACATGACATCCTTCCCCAGCTCTCAAAAATTAAGTTCTTAAACTGAAAACAAACGAAAGCCTTAAAAAAAAAAACACAAAAAACAAACAAACAAACAAAAAAAACCCAAAAACACTATTTCTCTGTTTTATCATTCAGGCCTTCGTTATTTCATTACTTTCAATATAAATCAAGGGTAAAGTTTTATTACACTGTTTCAACTTCAAACCTAACTCTACATCAAGTCTTACCATCCCAAGTATCATGATCGTAACCATTTAGTTTTCACTACATACTCATCATGAAAAGCTATCTTTTGTGTGTATGTGCATGTGTTTTGTTATAATTTATCTGAAACCACATCATTTTAAAATAACTAAGCATGCAATAAACAAGTCTTGCTCTTTCATTTAAATAACTTTTGTGGAAATGCTCACTAATATTGGTATTTGAAGCTAGAATTATCTTAACTAGTCAGAATAACACTCATTTTTATTTTTTCTTTTGAGGTGGGGGAGGGTAATCAGAGGTGGAAGAGACAGGAGAACTGGGGAAATAAATACAAAGAACAAAATTATCAAAGAATATTTAAATTGTAACAGTTTGTTAGATCTGCGCTATTACAGTATTTCATTCTACATTAATTGCAAGATGTTAACTCCTATTGTTCCAGAGCTTAATCATACAAAGGTATGTAAGTAAATGTGTTCCAAGTTTCTCACCAAGGTCAGACAAAGAAGGATGTTCAGCAGGGACTCAAGTTTTGGGCATCAACAACTATGCTAAGCAACAAACAAAATCTCTAAGAGCTGATACGATATAGAATGATTAAAGGAAAATCAAGAATTCTAATTTCTTCAGCAAACAGTGGTGTTTTGGTTTTTTTTTTGTTTCTTTGCTTTTATGTAGCAGTTAAGAAAGTACTGGAGATCTTAAATCAGGGAACACATCTAAGCATGCTTGCAAGAATTTGTTACTTTTTAAAAAAAATATTTTTAAGTGGAGACATTTGCATGCAACTTCGTGTTAAATAATTAGCTCAAGGGCTCTTTCCTTGAGGCACACACAGGTCTGTATGATGCACACGTCAGTTTACATATACATTCAGTCTCTCAAATGAGATTGCCTACTTCTGAATACTACTGTAAAAATCTTTTTTTTTTTT
>PPHD01015818.1:0-15888 GCA_002909625.1 Bambusicola thoracicus
AGCAAATAGAAAATGAGCATGTAGATGTGGATGCTCTACTGCACTCAATAACTGTTTCATTGTGGCTCTTCCTGTGCCAAACAGGATTTTTTTTCTTTTTTTTAATTCTCTGCAACAAGTTAAGGGAAAATTAATTGCAATAGGCATTCTAGGGCATACTTAATCCAAGTGGTTCCACTAACACGCAGACAAAAAAGTAAAGCTGCCAAACAAAAAAAAAACACTGCCCCAAGCCATTCTTAGGCATGCAGACTTCACTTTAGCTTGCTAAGCCATGATGCAAGTTCTACTGATTTTAAATGGACTGTTTAAAACAGTGCATTTAAGCATTTGCTATATCTATTCACCTGCAAAGTGGGATATCTGGGTGAAAGTAAACATTAATCAGG
This sequence comes from Bambusicola thoracicus, assembly GCA_002909625.1. NCBI lineage: Eukaryota > Metazoa > Chordata > Aves > Galliformes > Phasianidae > Bambusicola > Bambusicola thoracicus. Next base: position 390 of record PPHD01015818.1, read on the forward strand.
GACTGAAGCCAGGGGAAAAAAAAGCCACACATCAAATCCACAAATGTATCTGCCTCATTACGTACCATAGATGCTGTTGTATCCTGGCAGCTGATAACCTCAAACTCAATGGGCTGCTCTCCCACGCTTCTGAGTTTTTCCAGTACCTCATTCACACCAAGCCACTTGCAATCCACTCCACCAATAGAAACAATGTAATCACCTTCTTTTAGGCCTGCTGACTGTGAAAAAAAACTTGCACAGGTTAATATCTGGAATTATAAAGCTACGTAAAATGTTCCTTATCATCACTCAGTATTTACCCTAAAGGCACTTCCCTCACAGGAGCCATGAAGCCACTGTCTAGCCAGAATCGTGGAACAAAAATGTGTAAGTAGCAGATATTTCAAGTACAGAAATTACATATTTTGTGCAGTTACTGCTGATACATGTGATTTTGGTATGCTCTTGGCTAGTTTTACATCCTTTTTTTTTCCTCCTAAGTTAAATCTGTGGGGTTTTTTGCATCTTATTGTTCCTCAGGAGGCATGTTCTCCAGTTTTTAGTTCTTCAACTTTTTTGTACTGCCATGTTTGCTTCTGCCTTTGCTATAAGTAAGCTGTACTCACCTCAGTATGTTGCTTTATTATTCCCTTTCACAAAACAACAAAAAACCACCAAAGTGTTCTTTTTCCTCAGGTACATGCTGAGCCTCATCCTTACTCTTGTAGCTACTTTTGTTTACGTCTTCCAGTTTCTCAAATTAGATGGGGAATAACATACTTGCTTTTTTATATTCGGGACTTTCTATCCAGTGAAACAACAGAAGAAATGTACTGCAGTGTAATGTGATGTCAGGGAAATAGATTCTCTAGCAACTAAGGTGTATATTGCACTAAAAATGTGTTCAGATTGTATGCATTGACTACACTGACACACAGTAGATCTCAGTAAACACTCCACGCACTGATATGAACAAGCTGAAATTACTTTTAGAAGACTGTAATGCAAAAGATGAATCATTAATACTGCACCAATCTACTTACTGCTGCAGAACAAACTGGATCAAGACAATAAATCTGTACTGGTGCGCCTCCTTTAAGGCTGAATCCCAGCTCTCCTGTTTCACAGTGGAAGTGAATGGTACGTGGAGCCGTCCATCTCTGTTTGGCTGAGAACACCGACAGCGGGCCCTGCAGGTAACACAGCAGTAAGCATGTAGTGCTTTATTGTCTTATGTTCACATATAACGTATACATGAGAGGTTGGTGGGTATTAGCGTGTTACATACCAGTCTGTGAAAAAGGTCTTTAACTTTCACCTTGGAAAACTGAGGAGCAACCATTTCTACTTTATGCTCTGTTTTAGCTAAAACAAAAAGAAAAGCACATTCATTTTCTCTCCAGTATCAGTTAAGACGTATAAATTTCTTTTTATTGCGTTCCAAGATAGATAGAAATTTATCTTAAATTCTTACTAGACTGTAGAAAAACTCATTCTTGTGGAAATGTGCAAGACAAATTTTTAAATCACCTTAAAAAATACCTTCAGAAATCATAGTATCAGTACAGCAAGCTTAAAACAATCCTTTCAAACAAAACTATGATACTGTCCTCTTTATATGCATATGTATACATATATGTGCATCCCAGAATCTGATAAGTAAACGTCTGATTATATTTAAATAGTTAAGAGAAACTGTATAATAAAGTCATATCCCCGTGAAAGTTCTAATCTGATCCTTCATGCAAATATTTCACGCCACAACAGATAATAAAAGCACACTATTGCTACCACTGCTGGTAGGTAGCAATCTTAACTCATCTTCTAACCTCATCTTTTTTCACCTCCTTCAGGCACATCCATTATCTACCCTCTCCTGTTTTCTTTCAAGTCTTTCCTAGATTTCTTAGTGTGATCCAAAGGTTATTCTATTAGTCCCTTGAAAGGGATCATCATGAGACACTTGGTTAGGTACCTTTACTTCTAGCTGTGGATACTTACGCAGAATATCTGGAGCCTGGATTAGACTAAGAAAGTCGTCTTCTGTCTCCTGCTGAGCATATTTGAGAAGGGAGCGCTTATGTGCAGCTGTCAGAACCTCCAGAAGAACTTCAATGTTTCGAAGTTTTTTGCACAAACCACAGACTCTTAGAGCTTCCTCATGGTAAACTATGGCTTTGCGTAAATGTGCCTTCCCTGAAAAAAAATTAGAAACTGGGTTGTCTTCCACGGATGCAATGAAGAAAAGATTATTTTCATCTTTTATGCATTAGCTGGCTGGAACTGGCAATTACCTAGTTGTTTTCTCTGGACTTTGTCCTTTAAAATGGTGAGAATCATCACACCTTCTGGCACGTAGTCATACAGCTGAGATAAGGCTATTTCCTGCTGATCTTCATCATCATTGGACTGCACTACAATAATTGATACAGCATGTTAGCCATTGAACATCTCTTCATACCCTGCTCCTTTAGGTCTGCTGTTGTGCAGTGGCTACTACTTTCTTTGCAAATCTGGTCAAACATTTTTACAGATATATACTGATGTGAGTTTCAAGTTTTTAGAGCTCAGTTTTATCAGTATGCAAGAAATGCTTATATTTCAGAACAGAATCACAAGAATTGAACAACTTAGTAGCATATAATGGGTTAACGGATATAACATATCTTCTGTTTCTGCAAAAGTTTGCCTATTGGATTTTCCATTCTTTTGTGAAGGACAAAGAAGGCTGGCTCATATCTGAACAAGAAATGACCAAAACATAACAGGTTGAAGTCACCAAGATCCAGGCTCCTTATCTTATTCATAGATGAAATTATAATTGTTTACGCATATTTTGGTATTCTTTATATGAATATATAACAAATCTATTATTCTTACATTCATGGTCACACAGAATGGTGGCAAGGAAGTAATGTGCCAGAGCTCTGTAATGGTCTGCTTTAATTTGCACCAGTTTAGACCAGGAATATGGGATATTCTCTTTGACTGGTTCCTGAGTCACAGCAGTGTTAACCATCATGTAAACCTCTCCCACCTAAAATAAAGCATAAAATTGAAGTATGAGAAGTTAACATTACTTACTAGGAGCTCAGCTACTCAACTAAGGGATATTATATTAAGCCTTAAGACAATTTCACATGCATCTCATCAAAGAGGAGAAGAAGAGAAAGCTGCAAGTGTTGTTGAGAAGGATTGAAACGAAGTTTTAAGAAAAAATGAAATTCCACCTCTGATCTCTTTTCCTCACAAAAAAAAACATGAATCAATTCTGTACGAGAACAGATGGGCTAAGTTAGTTGATCGATATGGCTTCAGAGTTCCAAAAAAAGGTCGCATAATAAGCAGTTATTTAATTTGCAAATACATCTCATCATGTTAATTCAGCTAAGAGAGTTAAATGTCAATTACTTCGCTAGATTTGCACTTTGCTTCTGAAACTCTGGAGTCACATCTACCCTTAAGTTTGTATGGTCGAGTTAAATCTGGGCTACTATCCTTGATTTCTTTTTATCCTTTATGGAAATAGCTTTTCCAGCAGTAAATGCTGCTTGAATTGAATCCTAAAATCTTTCCCTGCTACTTAACAACTCTGGAAGTAAGTCAGGGCAGCTTTGCAGGGTTGGTAGGAAAGGGCTTGCCCACATTAGTTAGTATGGAACCATTTATATATCTGGCTCAGAAAGCATATCCAGATCTGCTGGCATATCCACATTTTGATGTCAATAACCTCAAGAATGAATTCTACCTTCTGAGGCACAGCCTGCCGCTCCATTTTCCATACAAGTCCCAAGACAGCCCTGCACCAACCAATCTGATTCTGCATCCTTCCCCCAGTTACAATTTAGTTATTCTTTTGGACTTCAGCTTCTTAAGTATGCACAACCTCAAGCCAACGGGAAATTACAGACAGGCTGAGTGTTCAGCACTTAACAGAAGGACCACACAAACAACCCTGCCCCTTTCTATGTTGAACTGTGGACCAGATCTGTACTGTTTGAAAGAACAATATAGTAAATCGATTGCTAAAAAATCCTCTGACAAGTTTGCTGTCCAAGTGTTCTTTACAGGTTTTTATTCAACTTAAAATATAATTCTAATGTAATGATAATTGAATTGCAGGCATTCACTTTTTCATCTTCTGAAGGGTTGCAACTCTCAGTATAGCTTGAGTGCTGTCCCTCGCTACTTTGGGTTTTCAGTAATGGTTGTTAACATTTAGGTTTAACAAATTCTGTTAATATTCCTAGAGGCTTTATCTGGTAGCTCAGTAGTGGAAATTGTTATTTTAAAAGACTAAGTACGAAGTCTCTTATTTTACCTTGGCAACTTCCTGTGTCATTTTCACTAGTGTGAAAAACTCGTTGCGTATTCCAGGGAGACTGATCTGCTCAAAAGCACACTCTTGAGCTTGAGCGAGCATCATCTTCACTAGAACATTCAGCATAGCTGGGCTCATGTCATAACTTGGTGTGTGAGTAAAGGTCTCCTTTAAGTAGCTTAGGACTCCTGAAAAGACAACACTGTTTTGTTGGTATTACAAAAACAGAAAGAACTAATCTTAATTCTAGCATGTATGATAAGAAGATTGAAAATGTACTTTCTCATGTTGAACTATAGCAATCTGAAGGAATTCTTGGTGCATGCAGAAATTGAAGTAACCTACTGATTTTGGTGTGCATTCCCATAAAACGCACAGATCTCGAAATTACAACTCAGGAGAGCACCAGTAGTTACAGCTTCTAAGGGTAGAAGTACCTTCAGATTTGCTTGTAACGATTCCTGTCACTGACCATAAAGCTATGCTAAACTGAATGCAATTTTTATATGGGAATGGTAGGCCAGACTCACAAACAGGACAAGAAACAAAAAGCCTCTGCCCAAGTTTAAGTAGTAGAACCTTTCAGTGGTGGGAGAAAAATGTATATGAACTTATTAATTGTGAGTGTCCTTTGTAGATGCTGCTAAATTCACAGTGTACCTGAATAAAAGCTCAGTTCCATCCCTATAAGTAAACTAGAACAATATACTTAATAGGGAAAAATGAGAATCTGCTCTAGATGTTTGGCTCCATCAACATCCTCATCATTTTTATCATTTATCAAATTAAAAACAAACACTAACTGTAGTGCAAATATTAAGTAACAGTTTCATGTACAAAACTGTAACTTCAGCATGCACGTCATCCAACTGTTTCAGTGGGTTCTACTAGCCTGCTAATTGCTGATAATACTACGCAAGTGTAATGATAAGGCCTCTGCTTTCTAAGAGTCCCACCTTCTGTAATCTCACATCTTATCACTTCTTTTTGTTCTGCCATGTTGCAGTATGTTTTCTACCACCACTTTCTGGTATTGTTCGATTTCTATGTGATGTTTGCATCTTTTATCTTGTATGTCCTTACATAAATTTGGCCATCTCTGCATCTCTGGCATGGTGTGACCATGTACTGATCGAGTGCCCAACTGAAAGCAACTGGAAGTACGGGGAAAAAAAACTCTTTTTTTTGTTCTCAACACAGTTCTGCTCACACGGGAACTTATACACACTGAAAGCTTTGTTGAGGATAAATTCTGTGCACCAATTTCCATTCAGAACAGAGCAATGGTTAATACATGCTCTGTATCACGTCTCCAGCAGCACAACGAGCAGTGTCACAGAGCCATGCACAGGTACAATGAAATGCCTCTGGAGCGCACCACTTCAGGGCCCCACACAGGTACTGTGGTAGCAGATGACGCATTTCAAGTTGTGCATTAGTTCTGCTCTGTGAATATGTTGAAGTAAAAATGAGTTACTTTTCTTGCAAAATGGAAGGAGTAGCAGCAGAATGGAGAAATTTCTCATAAATTGAAGTTTCTTGTAAACGAAATACAAAGGTTGAAAACCAAAATCTATTCAATAAATGCATGAAGAAACATCAGACACCTGGATAGCGATTCTATGTATTCAAAAGGAGTCCACAATTTGTGGCTGTTAAGGCTACCAATACAGTCAAAAACAGCTGTTGAAAAAAATACCTTACAGTCCATATTAATGACGCAGATAGTGTCTGTAAGCGGTATTTGTGGTACAGATGACATTTACAAAAAATTAGAAAATCTACTTGAAGAAAAAACATCAGCTTCTGTAATGTTATTTTAGGGCACCCAACTCCCTTTGTTAGAATTTACATTTTTCTTTGCTTGAGAGAGAGATTGTTTTCCAAGTTTGCCTTTGGAATCTATGGAAGATATGCAGTCAAACTGAAATGAATTGCAAGTTTCAGCAGACACAAAGCAAGATTAATTATGAAGAGACCATAATGAAAAATTAGGTTCTAATCCTTTTATCATCCTTTAAAACTGTTTCTTGTCCAGTGTAATATCACTGAGGTTAAAGCAGCTATACACATGAAACAAAGAACCAACAAAATGAAACAGCGCTAGGGCTATTACTCAGACCTTTGAACTACAGTTCATTAATCATTAACCACAGCACTCATTGTCTTTATCAGCATGTTTTAACTGCATTTCCAGGTTTTGAATTAAAGCTTCATCTCAGTCCTTCAATAGGCTTCTCAAATTTCCCTATTCCATCGTTTTTGTGTAAAAAAAAGTCAGTGGGAAATGCAGACACCTGCAGGAAGTCAGGCAGAGATTAGGAACATTTGCATAAAGTTCTTCCTAGTTTTTATGTATCTCTACCTGCAGCTCTCTGAAAAGCATCAACAGCATTTTCAAGTCCAGTCTGGGTCTGACGATTGCATCTTGTTCCAATCTGGGTGTAGAGGGCTCCAATATTGAATAAAATACTAGCTTTTTCCAGCAGCAGATTTTGCTGACACACAGGAACACCTGTGAAGGAATCGTACCTTTGGAAAAATTATATAATGAGAATACATGTTAAGATGTGCACAGTTCACCGAACTACAGATACTTTTGTTCTGTTTTTCCAAAAGGACAGTGTAATTCTTAATAATTGTTCTGCTGCAGTGAAAATAAAAGGTGGCCAGAAATACCATTATGTTTTTTGAGGACAATCGAGGTGCCACCGACTAGAGAAAAAACAGAGAATGTATTTAAGCCTTAACTTTCAGAAGGTTTTTAAGCAGTGTCTCCAGAAGCGTATTAGGAAGTGCCTATAAAACTTTTCAGGGGCTGGCAGCATACTGGGGAAGTACTCCTATGTGGTCACTATGTACTCATACTTTTTATAAGGCACGCACTACTAAATGTTGCCATAGATTAACTACTGGCATGGTCAGACCCTATACTGCAAGTATTTTAAAGCTCCTTTTTGCAGGTAGACTGGGAAGGTAATGGCTCCTCTTGGCTGCATGGCAGTTATCCCCTTTTTGCAATCAAAAAAAATCAAAATTCTGAATTCAGGAGTCCATCTTTGTTCACAGATGTAGTAAACGTTTAGCAAACACTCCACTACAATAAAGTAAGTCACTCTTCATTCCTAGCCCAAATTCCCAACAAACTGAAGGAAGGTCTGACCCCCATCTGCTTCGTGCAACAAAGTTCAGAGTTCAGGAAAATACGTGCAAAAGTAGTTCAAAATTATGTTCCTTTTCCCTTGTGTAAACCGGTAACCCAGATCATAATTTAACACAGCACAAAAAGGGCTATGTTGTAGTCAGGTTTACACCTAATATTAAAAACAAAAACAAACACTGACAACAGGGATGAGGGTGGGGAGAAACACAGAAATGCTTTAAATTAAACTGAAGACAGTTAAAGATTAACGGTGTTCTGGGGGGGTGGAAACAAACAAACACTTACCATGTAAATAGCACTCCCATGTGCCTGGTAGGTGGGAAAAATCTGTTTTCTATAAAGCCAAGTTGAAGGAAATAGCTCATCAACATCTCAATGCCAGCTTCATCTCGGCTAGGAGTGCGGCAGGCCTTAAAATACAACAAATCAGAATAGAGCGTATTGAGTTACAGGATGAATACTGAAATACCAAGGATAAAGCTCTACTTCCTCTGGACTTGTGTCTATCACAGCAATGTGGGGAATGTGAGAACAGTAAGCTTAAGGCCATATGGATGAACTCCAAATAAGTTTTTATTTTCTTTCTTCTTTTGCACAGAAGTAGTACATAATCTTTGTGGAAAGAAGGTTCTGTTTGGCAAGTCTCAGAGCTAATTAAACTGAGATTGCAGGTATCTTGTGAAGGGTACAGAGAAATTGTATGTATAATACTGGAGACATTGCAAGACTGTAAAGCTGTGGGACAGTGGAGATTCATGGAAGAAATCTCACAATGCCATACATAAACTTACTTGTCTCAGATCCATGAGGTCTGCTATTTCATCTTCATATTCTGAACTGTCTTCACTATAATGTTCCAGAATGAAGTCCTAAAAATAGTATAAAGAACCAGGAAATCATTAAATCAACTCCACTGAGTTTTAAAACAACAGCATGTAATAGTTTTGAAAGGGACAAATGAACTCTGTAAGTTAAAATAACAAGGGAATCAAGTGACCATAAAAAGCTTGTTAACAGAAGGAGACTGCCAATTTCTTGTCAATTCCACTAAAATTAACGTAGTTGCAATGGCATAAGAGGTACAGTAATCAGGCCATAGAAATAAACCTACAGATGAAAAAGCAGCAACTTCTATCATTATGTAAGAGGCAGTTTTCCATGAGGTAGAACATGCATCATGCAATACATGGTAGTCCAAAAATACAGCAGGTTGCTCAAACAGCTGGCAAAGCCCACAACAAGCAGCATTAATGCTGCTACACAGCTTCCCAACTGAGCTGGCTCAGCTAGAGGAAACTGGAGTATCACTGTATCGTGCTCAGTACAGTCATTGTTACTACTTCCTTTCGCGTCTAGAGTAGCCTTAGGGGAATCGGTAGTCTTATGGGAATGAAAAACTGAAGAAATTGTTCTTTTCCTACAGTCACATGCTACTTAGAATCACACACGCTTAAAGCGCTCCTGCACAGCATATTTAACCTACTGCTTCACCCTTGAAGAACCTAAAAACATAAAACTAAGTCTGAAAATGAGGACAGATAATGTAAATATCCCTAGAGGGCCCAAACCATCCCATAGTTCCACTGCAGGCTGAGGAGAATAAAATTACACTAAATTCTTTTACATTGATTAGACTATAACAGCTTCTCAACAAGGAAGATCTGCTTGACTTAAAGGATGCAGTGCTTAGTGCATGTGCAGCCCTGCACAAATGTTAACACCTTTATCTTTGCTAAGTACACCAGCTTCTGCATGCCCACTTTTCACAGGAATGTAAAGGAAGATGCAGGGCAACAGCCCAGTTAATCGCTGGGTAATTTTTAAACACGCTGGGATCTCAGTTCTAGGACAAACGCAACAACAACAACAACAAAATTATACATCAACTACTTCTTCAAACAAATTTGAAATGGAAATTACTCCATTAACTATTTATTCTGAAATATGTCTCAGAAATTTACCTTCAGGGGGACCGTAAAGTCTACTTCTTTGGTTTCCTTTAGGCCAAGAGGTACCAAGGGAATGCTGAAAGTCTCTCTATGGAAATTAATAAGATAATTACATTTGTTTCATTAGTTGACAGAAAGCTAGCATGCCAAGGGGTGTTAAGGTAAAAGGTATATAGTTTACAACAGCTCTGTCCTTCCCAAGAAAGCCTGCGAGTTCTAGAGGAGAGAGTGAGGTGCATTCTTCATTGGAGACCGTTTTCCCGCTCTTAAAAGCTGGCTTGCTGCCACTCAGCTCTGCCTCTACATACCTGTACAATTATATGGACAGCAAACAGCTCCACAGCTGCTACGAATCTGCCACACTGAGTTACATAATTAACAATAATCATCATTAGTATTTTATATGCTACCCATGTTTTCATACAGAGAAGTGATACGTGTCTAACAGGGAAAAGCAGGGCCAGAGTGTACCAACAGTGAAAGGCCTAAGACTAGAACTGAGCTTCTAGATGAGGTGTTAACCTCGTAAACAACTCAAGCTATAAAATATCAAAGGGCAATAAAGATGAGAACTGTAACATTAAAAAAAAATCCAACTTCAACAGAATACGGACTTAAAACTGGATCACACTATTAAATACTAACCAATGGAACCATCGATAACTGAAAAAAAGAAAGTACCATTTATCCCTCCGCATGAAAGCTACTTCCGCTACACATATTGCTTTTCCTCTAAGCACATTACCCTATTACAAAACAGTGAGATCAGGATTGCTTCCAGGTGCATAGTCTGTTTAGTAGTTTTAATGGATTGGTTTCTGGCAATTATGAGGTTTATCTGATATTTTCCTTTTTCCTCCAAGCTGTATAATCATCAGTCAGAGTATTTCATTACCAGCACAAAGTGGCATGGGTGTGATTCATTTACGGTCTTATCACCAAAGAGAGCAAAATCATTTTCTTACTGGTGAAAATTCTACCTGGGGGAGATGGGAGTAGCAGTGTAGCTTCCTTGCAGTGGAGGAGTGTTAGAACTGGTTGACATGATCCAGAAAGCAGCTCTGCTAGTTTGGAAAGGGCTTCTGAGACACAGTGGAAAAACATCACTGCAGGCAGTGCAAACGATTTTATTTCTGATGAGGCTTTTAGAAGAAGCCACAGCACTTTACAACACTTTTACATCACTTTGAGTCTACATTTTTTCCTTCAAAAGGAAGTGAGACATGCAAGCAAAATCCTAAGTTACTGATTTAATGCATCCTAATGCCACCCACAATTCCTGTAGACATCAGCATTTGTTTCTCAGAGGAAGTTCTGTTTTGCAAGTTTCCAAGGTGCCACACCCATGGAGTCAACATGGATTGCATCAGGGAGGCGGTGGACAGTTAGGGAGGTGGTCCTGACTTTCCAGATCAGTGCAGAAGTGGCGTCATGTGCCTCAATCTAACTGAGATGTGTGCAATAACTGGGAAGGCCAAGACTTCCAACTGGTGCAATACAATGCCCTGTAACCCAGTAATATGGGTGTGACCTCATCTTGATGACTGTACACACAAAAGATTTGGAGGATAACTATTAATAGCTATTTGCTATTGAAAGACTGGAGAGCAGTTGCAGAGGGTGTGGATTAATTTAGCGGATGAAAAGTAAAAAGCATCTACAGCAAAAGAAAGGCAAAATAAAGCAAATCAAAACAGACTGGGAAGTGGGATCAGGAGAGAAGTCATACTAGTACCCAACTGCAACAATTCTACCCATCCTAGGACATGAGCTACTGCTCGTCCTTCACTGAGAATGCAGACACTTTGAATCCTCTTGAGCTAGGATTACCACAGCTGCAGTCTCTCATTCCCACAGCCTTAACTTTCACTGCTACTTAAAGTGCTGGCATATGTATATAAAGACTAGTAAAATTTTCAACAGAAAACCTCTTTTGTCAAATACAGAGCTGTCAAAGTTTGCCATGGGGTTGGGCAGTAGGAATTTGTACAGTTTCTTTTGAGAAAAATGAATTGTAGACATTTTGCGTCAGGTTAGAATTTGGTTGAAATGTACCCCACTGAAACTTTCAGCTCCAAAGCAGTTTTGTTCCTTTATCCTCCAGTTAAGGAGGACTGCTGTGTATACTACATTTGAGAACAGATAGGTTCGTTAGGTTTGCTCTCTTTAGAATGCACTGAACCAATTAGCCAATCCAGTACTGGAAATTCTGCTTGGTCTCATGTGTTTCTCCATAATGCCCCAAGACCTTTCAATTCTTACAGTAATCTACTTCACGAAGGGACTCTGTATCTAAGGATTAGAGGCACATACCTTTCCCAAGCGAAAGACAAACAATGCAGACTAACCCTTAGTCAACAAATCTACCATCAAATATGTTCTCTTCCTATCAAGTATTCTTTCTTTCAGGTAATTATTGTCCAGCATTCAGATTCATCTAGAAACAGTTCCATTTTTCAGTGGTAACTACAAGTTCTGTTAATAATTCAGTAACTTGAAACTTACTCCGTATTTTGATAAACTTCTACTGAGATATTAAGTCCTTCTAACTCCTCCTTTAAGATCTGCAGGTCTGAGTTTACAAAACTCAGTTCCAGTAGTACCTGTTCCCGTACTTTGTTGTTGGTGGTAGCCCTGCAGAAAGAAAGAGACATCATTTTTTTATTGCTGAGGAACAGGTTTTGCACGCGAGCTGAGCTGACCCCCTTGCTAGCATTCTCAGCATTTTTTAGATTTTTTTTATCCCCTTAAGAGATGATACAAGACCTCATGTTTCAGAATTTATTAGCTTTTCTGTCAAGTGAGAACGATAGTTTCCAGATAACAGCATGCAGACACCTAGAAGGTTTGTCATGTGCTAATTTTTTCGTGAGATAGTCAGTATCATTTTCAGACACATTAATCAACAATATTAAAGTATCTTAAAAAGAATCCCTATCTTATTTTAAGATTATGTGGTCTCTTCCTAGAAGAGGATGATGGGTAGAGAAGGGAATTTGGAAGTATTTTTTCAAAAGAGACTTGCCCACTTTATTAACTGAATAATGATCTGCTAAGACTTCTGATCTTAAGTGAAAGTAAACTGTTTTATGGGGAAGCTGTTATTACATAACGCATTGCTACCAAGTATACAGGTAGGAAGATATATATATTTCTTGTAATACAATATGTTTATAATATTTTTTCTTATGCAAATAGGATTTGCTTGTTCCTTTGCCATCCATACATTTACATTCCAACTTCTAGGACCGCTAGCATAGCGGAAATTAATACAGCCCCACAGCATTTCTGTGTCATTTATTATTTACATATTTCTGGACATTATATCCATACTTCTAACCTGGTTCTCCATCCAGCATTACTGTTTACAGGAGACTTAAACTATTACCAGTAAGTGCAGATGTGAGCTGGAGATAAAGGGCCTTGATTCATATCCAGCTTTAGGACATTGTACCCCTTTATCAGACAGTTCCAATCATCAGACAGCAAAAAAAATGATTTAAATTTGCAGCATTTTATATTTATCTTTAAGTTAAAATTAACCTTCATAAATATTTATGAGCAACCTTAAGATACATCTAGGCTCCTCACGGTTTTGCAGAGTATCTTGGTGAAGAACTGGGAATCCCAAGGATTAAATTCTAACCTTGTACTTCATATTATAAATGTGTGTTATCTGCAAATTTTCTACTTCTATTGTATTCCTGAGGTTGCTTAGTTTGAGCAGGGTTTAAATCTGCTGCCTGCATAATCCACAATGGATGTAAATACAGAATAGAAAGGATCTTGATCACCATGTAGATAACTGGGTGAGCTTTGATGCTAGCAGCAGTTTAATTACAGTATTTTTAAGGCTCTGTGTTTGGTCTAGCTTACCAGCCTCCACAGGAAGGGTTCTGGTATCTCCCTCAGAAACCCCAGTGTTCTATCCAGGTAAACATCTCCAGTATGGCTGTATTGCCCTCAACATGGTTCATTTGCCATTACTACTAGCAATAAAGTTGATCAAACAGAGCAAGACAGAGTTAGATAGTTAGAGCAAGTCTAACATGCAGCCACTTGCTACAATAGTACAGCTTTGGAAGTGCACTTTACAGCAGGTAATGTCCCAACACAGATAAGCAGGGAGATTCACAGAGCGCCCAGCAGTAACAATTTAAGTCTCCCTCCTCCCCCACAAAAAAAAAATCGTTTTGCTGCTCAGGCTGAAGGACTGGGAGGTGACAGCACATACCGTAACAGATTTTCAGCACCAGCTCTCATTCTTACTGCTCTCAAGATCTGTTGGTTTAGGACAGCTCTTTGATTTTGTAGTTTGCTTCGACCAGTCTCAGCAAGAGGATTACATCCCTAGAATTAAAGAAACAAGTTTGTTGTTACACGGCTCTGAAAAATGAGTAACCTTGCATTTGAATTAACTCCACTGGCATGGGTACTGTATAAATACTGTATAAATACCAGTTACCTATGCTGACAACAATGACAAATGACCGTTTTGACAGTGTCTCCTTTCTCACACTTGGTTATTAAAAGCAGAAGAAACACCACGACCAAAGCATTTGACATTAAAATCTAAGCTGAAAATATTTGGTTTAGAGCTCACGCACATCTGAGCCAGTCTGTTCTCTCCTAAAAATCCTCTGAAGCTATTGTCCAATTACAACTGAATTTGACAGCACGCTATTAAGTTCCTACAGGTTTTGTAAAACTGCTGTCTGGCAAGGCAGTAAATCTTACTCATGCTTTGCTTAACCTTTCCAAAATATCTGAGTTTCACACTAGGAGATAAAGCCTGGAAAGACAATTCTATCAGAAAGCAGGATTTGTGGCACCACAGATTCAGGAACTTTTGAAAGCATCTCTTCTCTTGTACCACACATCTGAGCACCAGAAGGAACAATTCCCACCCCCCTTTCCCCCAGTTCCTTTCTTTATACCTTAAACTCATTTTTGGCATAGTACTGCTTATCTCCATCAGTCTTCTTCAGATCTAGGGAATGCTTTCAGATCTTTAAGTCTGCCCTGCCCTAACGCAACATCACTTCTGCATACTGCACCAAAAATGTGAAATATGAATACTCTGCACAATATTTCATCTGTGTATTATCACAGTGCCAAGTGTAATGACTTATCTGCCCATTACTTTATCTTATCACCTATTGGACAAACAAGGATTACATATGGCTGCTTCAACATCAAAAAAGATGGAAGATGGAATAATACGGGATAAAGGAACAACAGACCTGGGCTGGGAAAAGTGATTACTGCACCTTCAGATACTTAGCAAACTGAGCCCTTAAAAAGTAAAGCATTAAATCCAGAATTCTCAAGAATGCTTCTGTGTACGTGCAAACCTAAAAGTAGAAGAACGAAGGTAGTGCACATTTACACGAGGAGAACCAAGCCGCTGTATTCCAGAGAGAGCACTGATAAGATAAAGCTGTTACGGACAAGCAGAACTGTGCATTTGTCTGACTTCTGTTTTTTCCCGGAGGAACACAATCTTAACCCCCTTCTTTGTTTTTATAAATAGAAGCCTTCCACTTTTTTATTATTATTATTTTTGCCTCTGTCCCCACCTTTTTTGTTTTACCGTTCATTTGCAGCCAACCAGCACATCCCCACAGCCTTAACTACGGACTCTGAAGCAAATAAGATGGCTCCATCTTAAGGTTTACTCTTAAATGAAGCACACCCTTTTGAGTGGCCTTCCTGGGTGTAGTTAAGAAGTTTAGCTGGGTCCCGCTGGATCTTGCATTATACGCTAAAGAGGCTCAAATCTGTCTGCTACAAGTTTTCCCACAAGTACTCCAGCCACTGAATTATGCACAGTTTGGGATCTCCCTCTTACATGTTGACTGGAAAAATTTGGCTGAGACACAATAGCACTAAGAAATTTCTCAACAAGCTCTAATTATGAGTGGTCAGGCAGTAACATACCAGCACATCAAAAACAAGTATTTAAATAGAACACAAAGTTCTGACCATGACGTTTTTATTTGGGTTGGCAGGTGAAGGCAAACTGACCTGGCAACAGAGAAACAAGAGGATCAATCCAGTTTATAACAGCTTATCTGAGAAAGC
>PPHD01015819.1:0-15888 GCA_002909625.1 Bambusicola thoracicus
CCCGCCCCGTCTCCCTCTCCGCCCGCTCTCGCCTCGCGTCGCAACGGACGGCGGCGGCGACGGCGACGCGCGGCCCCGCCCCTCCGTCTCGGGACTCGGCGCCGATTGGCTGCCAGAAGGCCGAGACGACGGTTGATTGGCGGGGTCCTCGCGATGACCCCGGCGGGCGTCGGGGTGCCCGACGAGATGCCTGCGAGACGCGTGGCGCAGGGACGCTACCGCCCCCTTGCGGCTGGGGGGACCTGGGGGCTCCACGCCCGGTGCGGGGCTGCCGAGGGGAAACTGAGGCAGAGCCGTGGGGTTCGGGGATGGGGGAGGGAGGTTAGATCACAGCGAGCACAGCACGCAGCACGAATACAGCCAGGCCCCGCGTCAAGGGCTTGTATAAAATCCTGTGCGGGGTTACAGCGAGGAGGGGGGCGGGGGGGGTCATGCTGTGGACAGGGCGGCGGGCTCAGAGCAGCGTGATCTCGCTGGGTGGCAGCGTCAGCCTCTTCTCCCTCGCCCCCAGCAGCCTCTCCATGTGCGCGGCCACCACGCGGCACAGCTCCAGGCCCTGGCGGGAGGGGACGGGGACGGGCCGTGGCGACGGGGACACGACACCGGGGCACGCTCAGGGCCCCGCCGTCCCCCTGCGGGCCCCTACCTGCTCCAGCTGCAGCTGGGTGACGCCCTGGGCCTGCAGCTCCCCGGTGGTGATCTCCACGTACGGAGAGCTGGAGCCGGCCGCCGGGCGCTGCGTCCGCGTTGCCTGCAGCTCCTTCAGCGAGAACTTGGCCACGGGCTCCTGGGGGCGGGGGGTAGATGGGTGGGAGGGTGGTTCTGGGGTCCCCACCGCATCCAAAGGGTCCGCGCCTCACCCTGGGGCCCCCACCGCGTTCCCAGGTGTCTCCAGCAAAGCGTGTGGGGAAGGCCCTCCTGCCCCTGCTCTGGGCTCTTTTAGGGGTCCCCGCTGTGCTGGGAGGGAGATATGAGCCCCCCACCTCTCCCCGTGGCTCACGCCGGCCCGCAGCAGGGAGCGTGGGGTCCCTCCATCGCTCGGCCCCCAGCCCACACCTACGTGGGTCTCCTTGCTGAGGAAGCTGAGGCCGTTCTGGTTGACAGCCAGGATGCAGGGTGAGACGATGGTGTGGTTGCTGCAGCTCTGGATGTAGAAGAAGGATGAGCCGAACATGGGGCAGGCGCTCAGCAGCCCTGGGGGAGGAGGGGGTGGACGGAGGATGGGGTCTCTTGGATTGCCCACGAAGAAATCTCCTTAGCCCATCCCCGTCCCCGTCCCATAGCCCTCACCCAGGAACTGTGCCCGGGCCTGGTGGGCACTGAGTGCCTGTGCTTGCTGCATGTGCTGTGTCACCATGTGCAGCCAGGATGGGGCCGACAGCAGGCGGAAGAGCTGTGGGGGGATGTAGTCCTGCACCTCCCGCCTGCAGGGCCACAGAGGTCAGGGACTGCAGTGGCCAACGGGCCCCCAGTCTCTGCAGGATACGGGCTCCCGGCCTGTCCCATACATGGTGGGGAGGTGGTGGCCATCCTTGGCTCGGTGCTGGAGAGCAGCCAGCTTGGCCACTTGCTGGAAGTGCTGCTCTCCTGGCCTGGTGGGCGGCAGGATGGTGAACAGCCCCTTGAGGTAGTCGGGGAGGACCTGAAGGGAGACAGCATGGCGAAAGGGCTTGGAGCCAGCACTGGGGGCGGTCAATTGCTGGGAGGGGATAATGGTTGGGAGAGGACACCCTGACCTGGTTGTAGTGCACGGTGACGTAGAGCTCGTTATCAAACTTGAGGGGCTGTCCCCAGACCACCCGGCGGCACCAGAAGGTGTAGCCAGCATCCAGGCGCTCGGTCTCGGTGGCCACGTCCAAGATGTACTCCCGACGTGTCAGCGGCCGCACGCTCTGCCCTGTGCAGCCCCGGCAGCCTCAGCACAGCGGTGGTCCCCACTTGGTGCTCACCCGGTGGCACGATCGAGCCCGTGGGCCCCTCACCTCCGTTGGTGACCACGAAGAGGATATATTCATCCAAAGCCTCTGGGCGCTGCAGCCCCATTTCGCAGCACAGCTCCTCTATCACATCCAGAGCCACCTGGGCACAGAGATGTCTCAGCATCCCTCGGCTCAATGACCGTGTGCCTGGGGTGCCCTCAGCCACCGCGTCCCCTCACTCACTGAGCACGTCTTGATCTTGAGGTGCCTCTCGATGCCGCCAGGCAGGAGGAAGAGCTGGCGCTTGGCGCTGCGCCCAGCCTGCGTAGGGGAACACATCAGGCACGGGGTGCATTTCTCACACCCCAAAAGGACACCCCAGGCCCCCAGGGTGCCCCTGCCACGGTGAGCCACATTCTGCCACCCTGAAAGCCCTGGGCATCCCCAAAAGAGCTTCCCCAACGGGAGGCTCCCAAGCACATGGGAGACATCCCAAACTTCGGGAGAGGATCTCAAGCTGGCATCAGCCCTGTCCTGCACCCCATGGCCTCACCACCATGGCTTTGAGCTCCATGCTGCTGGGGAAGAGGCTTCGGCCACCAAACTGCAGGGTTTTCCGCAGGTTTTGCTCGCAGGCTTTGGAGATGCCTGAAGGAGACAGGGATTGGTGTGGGGATGGCAGCCTTAGGGGCTCTGCAGCACAGGATGGAGGCAGGTGGGATGGGGCTGAGCTGGGACATCGCCCTCTTCTGGCTCTCCTAAAGGTCCCTGGAGCATATGCAGCCCCTACCCTGGAAAGGCAGCTCCGGGCGCATGCTGGCATTCCGCAGGAAGGCCAGAAGGAAGGGCCTGAGCACCTCAGAGCACTTGTAGTAGGCGGTGAGGATGTAGAGCAGCCTCCACCCCTTCTGGCAGCTGTCCCTGCAGGGAAGAGGCTGGGCTGAGCCCCAGGGAGAGTAAAGGGTGCCCATGGTGGCACCCACAGCCCCATAGTGCGGTGTGGGCTGCAAGGGGACACTGGTGTCCCCAGCACCAGCCTCTAGCATGGAGACGGGGACTCACGGCTTGGAGCTGGTGTTATCAGTGACCTGATTGATGATCTGGCAGTACACCTCATCCCGTAGCGCCTCGTGCTCGGCACACAGCTGGGGGAGAGGCACTGCTCGGTGCATGGCTGGGGACATCCCCATGGCCGCTGCCACCACTCACCGCTGTGCTGCAGGGTTTACCTTGAGGATGGTGCAGACGATGTCCAGCTCCGTTTGCCCTCGCAGGGGGTGGTCACCCATGAACTTCATCACAGCTGGGGGTGACAAAGAGCTCACCCACCCCTTCCCCAAGGCAAGAGAGCCTCCCAAACTGCAGCACGTGGGGCAAGCAGGCTGGAGGAGGCACCCCATCTGGCCACCCACAGGGCAGGGGGATGGGACGGGGGGCTATGTCCACCTTGGAAAGCCTCAGTCGCCAGCTTGTTGACACTGTTGTCCGTGAACTCAATGAGCGACTCCTGGATGGGAATCTGGGGGGGAGAGGGTGAGAGCTGGGGGAGCTCCTGCGCACATCAGACCTCAAGAGGACCCACAGATGATGCCCCAGCGACGGACATCTCCAGGCCCAGGGTGGCACACCACAACAAACCCCAGCTTTGCGTGACACTGCCATCCCCGATGCGCCCCACTCCCCCGCACCTTGGTGAACCTCAGCATCTCCATCCCGCTGTGCCCATCCATCTTGCCCTTGCTCCCACAGGACTCCCTAGGAGAGAGGGATGAGGGAGCAGGTGGCCACAGCCGTCCCCACGGTGTCCCCGTCCCTCCATCGGGCACTCACGTCGTCCCACGCTGCGCAGCACGGAAATACCGCCTGGCAAAGGCCAGCATGGGGCAGCTCCCCGTGCCATCCCCAAGTTGTTCGCTGCTGCCACCCTCTGGACCCTCTGGGAAGGCAGTGCTGCTCGGAGACCCCTGCAGAAAGGAGCGGTGGACGCAGGGCATGGCTGGCGCCGTGCACAGAGCAGTAACCCCAGAGCAGCTCTTACCTCAGTTTTGCGATCCAGTTCCTGCGCCACAGCAGTGGAAGCCACGGCCATGGCTACGGCCCCTGAGGCTGCCACCCTGCCCTGCTTGTCCCCGGGCTCCTCCTTCCTCCCCGCTGGCAAGTGGACGAAGTCGGGAGCTGCGACGGGCTGGACGTACTCAGCCGGGAAGAGCCCTGACCTGCCGTGGATGGCCCCGAACTTCCACCCTGCACCAGGCAGAGGGGTGGGGATGGCCCCGGGTGTCACCCCTGTGGCACCCACAAGCCCTCGCCATGGGGTCTGGCTGTGGCATTCAGCTGGAAGCAGCTGCAGCTTGGCATTGTGCGAGGCAAGGGCACGGAAGAGGGGACGCAGACACCACTGGATGCAGGGACGTGGAGCAGCACCCAGTGCTGCAGCCACCCAGGATGGGAACCACGGGGAAGCATTTCTCTGATTTGGATTGATGTTAAGAAGAGCCAAAGCCAGCTTGCTTGCTTGGGGGTAACAGAAGTGGGATCCAGGCCCAGGGTGCAACAGGGCTCAGGTCAGATGGATGCACAATGGGGACACACAGAGGGACACCACAGAGCCACCCACCAAAATCCTGGGTGCCAGTCTTCAGCTCCTCCAGGTACATCACCTTCTTGCGAACCACACAGCCGTAGCAGTGATCTGTGGGGTCATGGCCGTGGATATCACAGGGATGGCCACCTCCAGGCCACCAACATATCCCCAGAGCTATGCCCTGGCTGAGGGTGGGGTGGGAGCTCACGAAAGGCCAGGGGCGAGGACAGGAGGTGGCTCACCTCTCTTGAGGTGCTCCAGTGGCTGCAGGTGAATGATGTCTCCTTTGTGGAAGCTGAGCTGAGCCCCATCCTCGGGGCTGTAGTTCCTCACAGCCACCACGTACTGGGAGTCCTGGGGGCAGGGGGGGCTGGCACAGCCCATGCACGCGTGCACATGCACTCATGGAAATGCATGCACACCCATGGAAATGGATGCACACCCATGGAAATGCATGCACACCCAGGGAGATGCATGCACATCTGTGGAAATGCATGCATATCCGTGCACAGGGGCCTCAAAGCACCCATAGAACCACCCCAGGGTGCCAACCCCACCAAACCCCACAGGTCCCAGGCAGCGTCCCATGAGCAGGCTGTCCTCTACTGCCCGCCCCATCCCCAAGATGTGTCCCCCACCTTCCTGAGCTCCGTGATGAAGTGATCCACCATGGCCTTCACCTGAGGAGCTTTTGGGGAGAAGAGGATGAGCTTCTCACTGCTCAGGTTGAATTCCAACATGTTCCTGGACGGGGTGGCCACGAAGAGCACATCCGCATAGCTGGGGCAGCGAGAGGGCAGGATGAAGCACCAGGAACCCACAGCACCCATCCCGATGGATGCATGGGGCAGCCCTACCTGTACACCCGCAGCACACGCAGCTGCTCCCCAGGCATGTTGGTGCCCTTCACCAACCGCAGCAGTTTAATGCCGGCGTGGGACACAGCCAGGATCTGCACGCCCGTCCCCACGCTGCCCTGCACATCACAGCACATCAGCCTGGCACAGGGACCGTCACTGCTGTGTCCCACCCCATGATGTGCCCTCACCGTGGCAGGGAAGAGGCGTGAGAAATAAACCTCACAGCTGTCCCGGGCGGCCGTCACGATCTCCTTCTTGACACTCTCAGTGGCCACGGGGCTGAAGGAGTCCAGCTTGTTTTCCGCTGTGGGGAAAGCAAAGGGGTTCTGGATGGAGGTTCTGGTGCGAGATGCGCTCATCCCACTTCCCAGCCTTTAGAGCAAACAAATTGCTCTGAGGCAGCAAGCCTGGCTGAGCCCCAGCACAACTTGTGACTGTGAAGCACCAGGTCACAGCCAGCTCATTCACAGGCAAAACTGGTTCACATTTAAGCAGGATCACTTGTGGCATAGAGCTACCAAGGAGATGGGGACGGTTGCTGGAGTGGGAGGGTGGGAGCACCCCACTGTGAGCTTCTCTCCCTCCCAAGAATAGCAGTTTTGGGGTGCAGATGAGCATTACCAAAGAGGGATTTCATGCGGAGCCGCTCCTCGGGGCTGATGCGGATGCAGGTGTCGGAGAGCGTGTCGGTGAAGATCTGGGGTGAGGAGCACAGGGAGTGATGCGTCCCCAGTGCCCCCAGCTCTTCCTGCCTTCAGCCGGGCTGTGGGAAGCTCTGTGGAGCTGGAGGTGGGGATGTGGGGCCGGCTCAGCTCCTCACCTGCCGGAAGATGAGGTCCAGCAGCAGCGGGTTGTTGAAGCTGTCTTTGGGGTAGAAAACCTGCCAGGAGGGACACCGGCACAGCTCAGCTGGGGAAAATCCCCTTTATCCATGCAGAGATTTGACACCAATCTTATTCCAGTACAGAGGGGACAGGTACTGTCCCACTGGAGCGTGGAGCAGATGGTGCTGCTCACACCATGTCCTCCTGACTTCTCCCCATGCCGCACAGAGCAGGCTGCCTCCAGCCCTGCCCCAGTCCCATCCCTGTCCCCATCCCTGTCCCCAGCCCTGCACCTCCTTGCGGATGTATATTTTCCAGGGCACATTGCAGTAGGTGTAGAAGTCCTCGCTGCAGCTGCGGTGAAGCTGGGTCTGCACCTGCTGTGCCTCAGATGGGAGCTCCCTCGACACGAAGACTGCAAAGGAATGGAAAGCCCTGCGTGACCATACTGACAGCCTCACTCTGCCAGGGGAAACTGAGGCACGGGGACCACTGTGTGTCAGGGAGGGCACAGCCATTATCTGATGAGGATGCTGCAGAGTGAGACCTGCATCCAGACTCGGTACCATGAGGGAAGGACGAGTTGCCCCACTGCCCTGGGACCCCACTGTGGCTCTGCCCTGCGATACCTGGAGGCCGGGAGGCTCCCAGTCGCCCCGTTGGTGCTCTCAGTTGGTACCTGCCACTGGGGACAGGTTTCACTGCAGCCACAGCCTCCGTGGGCCCCTGTGAGGCAGTGAGCAGACTGAGGTCGGGGCTGGCAGCTCCCCCAGCCCGGCACAGGAGGCACAAGGGTGGCCGCATCCCTACCACAGCCGCAGGCACCCGGGCTGCCGAAAGCTGCTCCTTCAGGATCTGCAGGGCTTCCTCGTGGGGATCCAGCTTCTTCCCAAAGAGCTTGCTGTGGAGACAGCAGCCTGATGGCACACATACCCCAGCATTGCCTGCACCCACATCCCAGCATCACCCACATCCCAGCATCACCCACATCCCAGCATCACCCACATCCAAGCATCACACACTGTCCAGTAAGAGGGTAATGGGGCCAGAGGACACAGTTGGCAGCCCCACAGCTCAGTGCAGGGCCTGGGGGTACCTGTGGGGCTGGGGGCCACGCGAGGTGGGCTGGCACTGCCGGATGATGTTACGGATGTTGTGTGTGGGCCGTGGGATGTGCTCTGAGTTGAGCCGGGAGTGCTGCACCGGCTCACCGTTCCATTGCCAACCCGTGGGTGCTGTGAGGACAAACCGTGGCTCACAGGGACCATGTATGGGACCATTGCCCCCGGTATAGGCAACCTGCCCACTTGATGTTAAGCCCCTGGCCCAGGCACCCCTTACCTGCTTTCTGTGAGTATGGCCGGGGTTGGGGAGCCCGTGTGGGTGCCCCCTCCCCTGGTCTGCCCTGCAAGGTGGAATTGTACCATGAGGACCTATCCCCTGCCTCCATGGCTGGGGAGCAGCTTGGATAGAAGTGGGTTCGGCCCCTCCCAGCCCTGCCCCACTGACCAGGGGCTCTGGTGGGCTGGGGTCTGCAGGGTGCTGTGGAGGTGAGGCTGGCTCCGCACCTGTGAAGGCATAGTGGAGAGCTCAGCCAGCACAGCCCTGAGAACAGCGGGGTGCCAGGGTGTTCCCCAGGCTGAGGGACCAGGGATCTGGTGGGGAAAGGGAGGCATGGAGACAGGGAGGGACCCAGGAGCTCACCCCTTGGCTGCCGTGTGTCAATGGGCATGGCGGGTTGCTGCTGCTTGGCACCACTACTTCTGTCCCCCCCTCCTACGCCACCACCTCCCTTCATCCTCTGCACGATGGCAGCAGGCTTCTCCAGCTCCTGGTGAGCAGATGTCCGGGGGAAACTGAGGCACAGCCCCACCATGGAGGCTGCGCTGTGCCCCGTGCCCCTGGCTCTGCTGACCCTCAGGCAGGGGGACACCACTCACCCCATTGCCATAGGAGAGCACTGGGTCAAAGAGGCTGTCGAGGTACCGATCCAAACCCTTCTGGGTTCTGTGCTCCCCAAAGTCAGTGTCTGGTGGGCAGACAGCAGGATAAGCCCAGAAACCCTGCAGTGAGCACAGCCCCATGGGCAGCTCAGGGCTAGGGTTTGCCTTACCGTGTGGTGGGTACCCCTCTGCCTCCACCAGCGATGGCAGCGTGGGTGCTCTGACAGCCGGAGGAGGCGGCACTTCATCCAAATCCATGGGATGCACCCTACAGAGAGTGGGGATTTGCCCCAACCTGCGCCCCTACAGCACCCATCCAGCCCCGTGCCAACTGCAGGGCTGTGTCCCATCCCGGGTACCTACGCCCGGCTGGCATGGTCCCGACTCCCTGCCCCATCCCAGGCAATGAGGAAGCAGGACTTCTGCTTGGGGAAACCCTGCAGCAGCTCCAGGTCGGAGATGAGGTCCAGGACATAATCGTGGCCAGCCAGCTCGGCCCACTGGGTGCCCACCTTCATGGCCACGGACCACCCGCGCCAGCCCTCCACCAGCCCCCTGCTGACAGCAGGACACTGGGGACAGGCTGACGCAGCTCTGGGGGACACCATGCCCAAGAGCTGGGCAGCGTGGCTCCCACCCCAGATTCGGGGTCATCCCACATGGCTTAGGGGGAGCTGCGGGAAGCCAAGCTGGTGGTACCTGTGCTTCAGGACATCTCCTGCCAGCTCCTCACCAGTGCTCCAGGAGTGCACGGGGCAGGAGAATTGGTCACCTGGGGAAGGATGGGTGGTGAGTGGGTTCCAAGGTCCCCTCTTGCATTGGGACCCCTCACAAGAACCCAGCTCTGTGCCACCCCACACCGTTGAAGCAGAAGAGCTGCAGTGCCATGCTGGCTTGCCGCCGGTTTGCTGTCCACTCCAGCAGTGAGGGTGGGTAAGCACGGGCACCCAGCTGGGACCGTGCCATGGCGTGCATCAGCTTGCGCTGGCACACTGGCTTGTAGCCAGCAAAGGCGTAGTCGGAGACAAACCTGTGGGGAAAGGACAGCTACCAAAGGGTGACCCTGTGGTGGTCCCAGACAGGCCATAAGGGGCCATGGAGGGACTTCAGAGCACACCCAGATGGGAGCAGTATCTCTGGGGACATGTGTCAGATTGACCCTGAGGAAACATGGTGGGGACCTCAGATGGGAGCAGCATCTTTGGACACTTGCACCAGGCTGACCCTCAGTGATCACACAGGAACCTCAGAGCACTCCCAGATAGGAGCAGCATCCATGGGCACACGTGCCAGGATGGCCCTAGGGGATGCTGGAAGCACCCAGCACTGTTCCCAGGCTATCCACACTGACCCACAGGATCTGGGCACTATCCCCAGTGACACATTCCAGATTATCCCCACGATGGACCCAGACCCCGTCCCACACCACCTCCTGGGGTCCCAGCAAGCCCCCATCCCCAGCTCACTTCAGCAAGTACTTGTCGAAGGCGGCAGATGGGGGGAAGGCACTGAGGCAGGCGGCCAGCAGCAGCCAGCCCCGCTCCTCGTTGTTCACGTTGGTGTTGCGCCAGACCTGGTTGGCAGCTTGTGCCAGCAGCTCGTCCCGCAGCCCCGGTGCTGACAGCCCCTTCTGCACGATGTAGTTGCCAAAAAGAGTCTCCTGCTTGCCACCCAGCCCCGGGTCACCCATGAAGCGCAGGATCTGTAAAGGCAGAGCGGGATGGGGACTGTCTGTCTCCTTCCTTCCAGCTCAGCTCCTCTTCCTCACTCTGCGCTCTCCCACCTACCAACTTGAAGAGGCTGAGTGCCTCGTGGCAGAGCTCCTCATCCAGCCGGGTGAGCGGGGCCACCAGTGGGGCCGTCAGCATCCCAAAGGCCGGCTCCTGCGGTGACACCCGCACCCGTGGCTACCTGCCCCCCTGGGGGACCCTGCCGCTGCCACCCGGGGAGACGCAGTGGAATGCTCTGAGTGTTGAGGATGGAGACTTTGGGACTGAGAAAGGGTTGGGATGTGGGATGGGGCCGGCACCTTGTGGAGGCTGAGGGAAGGATGCGATGCTGTTGGGGATCCCGGGGACTTGGAAACACACAGTGTAAATAGAGAGGTCGAAGAGGAGGAAGAGGAAAGACACAAAGTGGCCGGGGCCAAGGAACAAAGCGACCTGGGTCTCCCGGCCCCGCGTTGGGTGTCCAGGAGGGCTCGGTGGGTCTCTCTCCAATAACCTCAGCAGGGTCCCCGCGGCCCCTGGAGACAACAGAACCCACAGGGAGGGCGGGCGGACGGGGGCCACCTCCAGCTCCACACAGCACTGCAGCCACCCCACAGCTGGCCCCACTCACGCCCCATGGAACCACCTTGGGGACCCCAAACCTAACAGCTGCACCACATCCAGGGCAATGAGGACCCCCGCGAGCCCCCTGCCTGCTGGGGCAGGTGGCCAGTGCCACCCTTACCTGGAAGTGGCCCCGCACATACTTGGCCATGGAGTAATCATTGATGTCGAGGGGCAGGGTGAGCTGGGAGTCGGGCTGCAACACCGGCGGCGGCACCAGGACGACACAGCCAGCATTCACTTCACGGGCAGCTGCAGCACACAGACAGCAGTTCCGGCACCCGCAGCCAGGGATGGGGATGAGGGTGGTGCAGGCTGGGGGCTGTGCCTGACCCACTCACCCGCCGCGGCCTCCAGCAGCCCCATCAGCTCAGCAGGGATCTCCAGGTGTGTCACGTCCACCACCTCCCTCCTCGTCAGCTCCTGCCGTGAGCACAGGGATGGGGCCCCATTGCTGCACTGCTCCTCCTCATCCCCAATTCCACAGGCTGCTGTGGCATGGCAATAGGTGAGGGCACAAGAGCATCACTCCATTACCTGCTTCATCCTCTCCTTCTCCTCCTGTGCCCGCCGGCGTGCATCCTCCTTCCTCTGCAAGCACAAGGATGCTATGCTGAAGCCCCAGCGCCACGGAGACCCGGAGGCATGGGACCACACCAAGGTGCTCTTGCCCTGGTGTTCCCTATCCACGCCACCAAGGAGGTGGTGGGGATGGGAGTCAGAAGGGCTCCGGGATCTGGTGGTGCCCTCATTGCCCACCTCACCTTGAGGTACCGCCGGCGGTTCACGTAGATGTGTACCAGCGACCTGAACTTGATGAGCGTGTGCCTCATGCGGCGGTACCGCTGCCTGCAGGAGGGCACTCCATCATTCCATGCCCCCCATTGCCCACCCACCCCAGTGACCCCCAGCTCCACCTGGCCAGGTAGCCGCGCGCCCGGCTCTGCAGCAGGACGATTTTTCGACGCAGGGAGCGGAAACGTTTCTTGATGAAGAAGGTGCGGGCGTAGCGCTGCAGTGTGAGCGCAGCCAGGTGGTGGGCACGGGCCCGCTTGCTCTCCAGCGCCTGGTACAGCTGCTCCTTCAGGAAGAGCTGGGGGGAGCACACCATGAGCCCCCATGGTACATCACTTGTACCCAAGAACCTCAAATTCTCCAGCAGCCCCTTGCGGGACAGTACCTTGCTAACGCCGACGTAGTACATGCTGGGGTTGACAGGGCAGAGGTTCCTCAGCATCTCCACACAGTTGGCCCCATTGGGGACAACGTTGGACCACATGTCAACCAGGCAGCGGTACCTGGGAGAGCCCACAGCGCTGTCACCGGCACTGCCACCACATGGGACTTCTCCCACCATGTTGGCATGTGCCCTCCGCATTGCTTGGGATAGCAACTTCTCCTGGCTCTTTGAACCCAAACTGAGGGGCTCTCAGCTCCCTACTGTGAGTTCCCCAGAGCTGGCAGTGCTCGACCCACAGCCACCACCCTGCACACCCTCAGCACCTGTCAATGAAGACGAGGAAAGGGATGCGGATGGGGAAGCCCTCCTTGCGGATGCGGATGGTCTCCAAGATGCCCGAGTAACGCAGCTGGCTGCTGACCACATCGGCCTCAAAGAGCCCTGGCTCCTGGGGAGACAAGGAGTGAAGCCTTGGTGGCCACGTGGGCAGATTCTCACCAGCGAGGGGCAAGGAGACATGAGGACCCATGTGGCACCACGCACCCACCACGCTCACCTTCTTGTTGTTGGGTTTGAGGCAGCGCACAAAGAAGGGGTTGCACCTATGTTGGAGAGACACCATCAAGGGACAGGGGACAAAGCCGGCCTGGCCACCAGGGGCTTGGGTCCAACTGTCCCCCTCCCTCCAGCAGTGTCGTGTGTGCCCTGCTTGTGCCAACCTCTCCATCTTGTCCACCAAGTCCAGGAGAGACTGCTGGAACCGTGCAGCCACAGTGGGAGCCTTGTAACGCCGCGTCCTGGTGCTGCTCCTCCTGACCAGGCTCCTCTGCCGGGCCAGCACCTGGGCATGGCCGAAGAACAGGTTGGCCACCACCTTGGAGGGACAGGAAGGGTTATGGAGCAGGAAGATGGCCATGGTGGCCACCCAAGAGCAGTCTGTGTGACACAAAGTTGGGGGAGCCGTATGGGAAAAGGGCATGGGGTGGCACCATCTTCCGCTGGTCCCCTTGAGTGGGAGACAAATGCTTGGGGACATTACAAGCAGCGTGTGTCTGTGTCCAGTGCCTCAGGCAGGGCCATACCTTGGTCCTGCTGCTGATGAACAGGTCCAGCACGTCCTGACGGACCTGGTCATAGTTCTTATCCAGAAACTTGTGAACCTGACAAAGGGCAAAATCTCACCGTGAGGAGCTCAGCGGGGAGGTGAGGAGCTCCAGGCTGGGACTCTGCAGGAGGGGAACCACTCCCAACCCCCACCCAGAGTCCTGCCCTTGCCCCCCGCTGCTGGATTTTAAGAACATGGTTTGGTGGGCATGGTGGTGATGGATCAGTGGTTGGACTTATTGATCTTAGAGACCTTTACCAACCTTTATGATTTTACGATCAGCCCTGCAACCCTCCATGTCAGCTCTATAGCCCATCACACACCTGGTAGGTCACCTTCCCCGCGTAGTGCTTGATAGTAAACTCAGGCAGCGGCATCTTCGGCTTGGTGTACAGCGGGTTGGTCCCATGGTGGTAGTGACACTTCTGCAGGAAGGTGTGATCCGTGGCCTGGGGGCAGACAGTGGGGTGAGGCTCCATGGCACAGCTCAGACAGTTTGGTGGCACCGGGATGGGGGCACCCAGCCAGGTGACAGTGGGCCTCCCAGATGGTCCAGGATAGCCCAGGGGCTGAGCAGGCTGAGCCCCTGGTGACACTCAGGCATGATGACAACCAGGTGGTGCCATCCTCAGTGCCTCAGCTCGGGGCAGCCTCACCTGGGGGAAGCAGCTCTGGTCATCCAGGATGCGGAGGATGCCGTAGGGCTTCTGGGAGATGAGGTCAATGCAGGGCTGGTTGTCACTGAAGGGGATTTCCTTCCACTCGATCTGCTCCCTCAAGTACTCTTCCTGCCATGGCAGAAGCTCACTGAGCCCTGCACCCCAGGCTGGGCACTTTAATACCCTGAAGTCCCCAGATCCATGGTGACACAGCCAGAGATGAGCAGAGTGTGGCTCCGCTCCCCTGCCCACCTGCTCCTCTTGGAAGATAATCTTGTTGAAGAAGAACTGCAGGTACTCATTGGCATAGTTGATGCACAGCTGCTCAAAGCTGTTGAAGTTGAGGTCCTGCAAAAAAGGGCAATGGGGTATGAAATTATCCAGAGCTATTCACAGCAAAATTGGGGAAATAGAGTATACAGGGAGGTCTGTGCCCACCTCGAAGCCATAGATGTCCAGGATGGCAATGGAGAGGGCATCCTGCCGTGGGTACACCAGCTTGTTGATGCGGTCAGTGAGCCAGCCAAAGAGCAGGGCATAGAGGGTCTTGGCAATGGCATCCCTGCAAGGGAGGGGTGAGCAGAGCGCTGACCAAGGCACCCTGCCCTGCATACCTACAGCACCCAGTACAGCCCAGCCAATGCACGTCACACACCGGGCTGCATGCATGGCCTCTAGCACCAAATCTGCACAGAGATCATCCCTTTTTCCCTGTCCCCTACTGTGACATCCCCATCCTCTCAGTCCCAGACCCCTCCCTTTACCTAGCATCCACGGCACTTTCAACAGTCAGGGGGGTAAAAATCTTCTCCCGCATCGTTTCCTAGTTGAAGATGCACAAAGCATTGGTGTGAATGAGGTTTTAGCCACAGTGGTCACCATCGCATCCCTTGGACTGGAGCGCCGTCCCTCCACACACTCACCGTCACCTTGAAGGTGATGGCTTTCTGCAGGCCCTCGGGGGAGATCTGCAGCAGCTCAGCCACCGTCCGGATCTCTGTGGCACTCACCACTGTTGCAATCTCCTGGCAGTCTGTCTGCAGGACGCAGAGTGATGGAACGGGGCATTCCCTCTGTATGCACCCCGAATCGGGTCAAAAGAGCTCGGCCCCAGCTTGGCTCACATACCTCATATTTCTCAAAGTAGACATTTCCCAGGTGAAGGACGGAGGAGAGGATGCGGAAGATGCTGTTCTGCTCATCCACACTGAAGCCCAGCACCTCCATGGTGTTGAGCAGCCGGCGGAAATCCTCTGCATCATCCTTGCCAGGAATCTCACAGTTCCCACCCTGCCACAGCCCCCCAGCGCCATCAACACCCCCAGACATCAAGGGGTGTAGCACAGAGGGACCCCATGAGCCCCCTGGAAAGGGTTAGGAGGAGGCAGGGGCTCGCGACCTGGTTCAGGTAGTAGTAGGTCTCAGCTCCCTGCAGGCAGTAGCGCTGCCGCTGCTGTGCAGGCAGCCCCACTAGCATCTCGTAGAAGATGTGATAATTGCGCTCGCTTTTGGCCTGTGGGGCAGAAGGATGAGCTGCAGGGTAAGGCGGGGGTGTGGGTAAAGTTGAAGGGACTCCTCCCCGACACCCACCTGGAAGACCACACGGGACTTCTCCAGCAGATACTGGGAGGTGATGGCACCGCAGATCAGACCACTGCAGGGGTGAGAGCGGGCGCCCGGCTGGCAACCTGGGGGTCTGCAGGATGGCTCCGTGCCCCCCATTCTCCTGCTATATGCAGGGGTCACCCCCATCCCAAGGTTCCTCCCAGAGGTCTCCCAAGCATGGCAGGAGCTGCGCATCCCAGGGTGGCATTGGGCATCCCCACAGGTATTGCTATGGGATCGGTGGTGCTGATCAGGAGGGACTGTGGGGACCCACAGACGGTCAGGGTGCCCATTTCTGGCACAGCATTGCTGCAACATGGGCAGGGGACAGCAAGTGCTACGTGTCTTCCTGTCTTTGCCTTTCCCCTTTCCATATTTCATTCCCAAAAGCAGCACTGCATGTGTGTCCCATCCCAGCTATGATTGATGGGGGTAGCCCAGGAGTGGGGCAGGGTGTGGGGATGGGGAGGACATGGGGTGGGGGCGGACATGCGAGAATGATGGGCGTTACTTACTCCTCCAGAAAGACTTCCACAAATTTCCCAAACCTGCTGGAATTGTCGTTTCTCACAGTTTTGGCATTGCCGAAGGATTCCAGCAAGGGGGTTGCCTCCAGGATCTGCCCACAGCCAATGGGGAGAGCCCAGATGAGGCACCCCAACCCCCCAGCTGTGCCACCACCATTGCACACCCAAACTGGAGGCATGCAACGTCACCAGCCTGCGCTGGGATGCAGCACAGCGCAACAACCCCACGCACATGCATGCACCCAGATTCCAGCTCCCGCCCTCACTGTCCCCATGAAGATGGGGTGTTGTGGCAGAGATGCCACCACGTTGCTCAGCCTCACTGAGCCACTTCAGTCTGTAAGCCCCA
>PPHD01015820.1:0-15887 GCA_002909625.1 Bambusicola thoracicus
AAGTCACTCACATATCAATGAGGTAACAACATATGTAATGCCTTTTATTTGATACTGATTTCATTAGCTAACAGAACATTCAAAACATTCAAAAACATTCAAAGCAAAAAAAAAAATCATAGATTTTCAAAAATTTATGCAAATTTGTAACTATTATAGTGTACAGTTTGGGGTTGGTGTACAAAACTTAATTTGCTCGTAAGGGAGCAACTACTTTTGCATGGCTGATGAAATAATTTCTTTAGACACATCAGGGTGATAAAGATTGACTAAGAGAAATTAAAATCAGAAAAAACAGTTGATATTGAAAACTTTATTCATGCTCTCCTAAGCCCGAATAATTATAAAACTACTTATAACAGTTTTGTCTCTTTTTTACCTGTATCAAATCACTTTAATAGTGTACTTCTCTCCCTCTCTTTTTGAGTTGTTAGTGAGCATCTCAATTACTTCTGAATAAGTAAGTTTTTAGGCAATGTTGAAATTTTCCAAATGATAGAATAATAAAATGAGGAACAGCTTTTACACAGATTTGATATCTGAAGGAATATGAGGAGGAAGAGAAAGAAATAATTTGTAAACCTTGTTACTCTCTTTCCAATCATTTGCAAAATACATTATTAATATAGACACAAATGTGTGGTGGTAGCATGTAGTTCAATACTATTGTTTATTTTTACCTGGAATACATAAGCATTGGGCTTCATTAAAAAAAAAAAAACAAAAAAACAAAAAACGTGCTAATTAGGAATACATAAAAGATTGGCTTGCTTCCCTGATGGGAAAAGGAGGTGGTCTGTGTGTATAGAGGAAAGGAAAAGATAGAAGAGGCATGAAGCATAGGCATAACCATATGATGCTTAGTCACATGATGCGTAACCTCATGCAGATTTGGAAGGAAGGGCACGGAACTATGATTACAAAAGAAGTGTGGATATTATCATAATAAAATGAAAGTGATAAATCTTTAGGCTTACATATGGCTACTTTTCATCTTGCGGGCTCCACCTCATCCAAGTAGTGTAAGAAATCAGGAAATAACATGAAGTTAGAGAGACTACTTTAGTTAGGGTGATATATAAACAAGTATAAAAATGTAAGAATATGCAAAACAGTACAAATTCACACAGCTGAGGATTAGTGATGAAACGTTTAACTTCTGTGTGCGTAGTTTGTGATACTTCAAGGTGCCTTTTGCAGAATTATTCTCACTACTTAAAAACTTTTGCAATTACTAGTGCCCAGGTACAAATGTCATCTAGAAGAAGGTCTGTGTTTTTGTAAGCCCATGGAATGATAGATTGATTATGAGTTTCTAAACAGATCATCTTCAAAAGATGTAATTATAGAGACGCTCTGGGAAAGAGTGCAATATCTTTTCCCTCAAATATCCCCTGCTTTAGGGTTAGTTGAAAAATTGTCTGTTTCCAAGCTTATACAATACTGCAAAACTGTTGCGCCTGAGAACTCTTAAGCAATCTTAATCTCTGAGACTGTAGAGAGGGGAATCTGACTCTCTCCTGATGGAAAGGGAGGAATATGGTTAATACAGAGCTCCTGGTAAAGACTGAAGAAAAAGGAACAGTGCAGAAAAGTTACTCAAAATCTCCCCTCTATATTTATATCAGTCAGAACACAGTTAGTCTCTGTGGTCTGCACCAGCTGGTATACGGCCAATAATAGATTATTATATTCAACTTAAGCAGGAACCGTTGGGTTTCACTGTTTATACACCCCTTGTCCCCGTATGATTGGAGGGTGTCTCTCCCTCAGAAAGAAGTCAGTTGGGCCACCAGGTCAAATATACAGGGCATTTACATTTCAATTCATGTTATAATCTTAGCATTTTTGGAGGTTTGAGTAGACACTACAAAACTGATAATATTTGAAGTTGTTTCATGATAAGTAAATAGGTCAGTTTTCATAAGAAAAACAGTGGCATTTTTTGTTGTTGTTTGTTTGTTTTTAGAATTTCTGGTACACTCCTGTTGTCTTAGAAGCAGGAGTAACAATTGCATGATTATAATACATACGCTTTAATTCATATGCCTTAATTATATACTGTCATTTCCCCGTACAATAACAAGTTTTAGTTTATACAGTAGTTATAAAGGTAATTTTTTAAAAACAAAAAAAAAAAGTTAACCTTCATTCTGTTTTTTTTTTTTTTCCTGTCCTTCATTTCTGCTAGCTACTTTAACTGCTGCTAGTAATGGCTTAAAGACACTGAAAAGAAGGGGAATATGTGTTCAGGAAAAAGATTCTAGAGTACTCAGCAGGATCATCAGTTTGTTGTCAGAAAAGTAAACTTAAAAAATGTTTTCAGTATTCAGTAATTGTTTCTAGTTTTGAGGAGGGAAGTTTCTTTAATTCCTGACAGAATCCTGTTAATTCTTTTCCTTTTAAAATACTCAGTATGGAGTATTTTTTAAACAAAAGAATGAAATATAATGTAGAGCTACACAATGTGTATTGTGTAGCAGCACAGAGCAATGTAGCAGAGTAGTATGGGAAGTAGAAAGTGAAAATTCAGGTCTGCTTTTATGACTAGATTGTCACATGGTGGTTCTGTCCTCTCAAAATGTGGAAAACCTTTTCGCAAAACCAAAGAGAAGTGGCATTTTAACCTATACTTCAAAAGGGTTGAAGAAGAAAAGAAACAATTTTACTTGAAACTGATTTCTGTATAACATTGGGAATAACTAGATCTGGTTGAGCACATTTAGATGCAGGTTTGATAATGGCTCCCATCTTCTGTAAAAATGTGGGCTGCACTGAGGAAAGCTGAAGGCGAAAAGGAAAGATGGGTTGGTGGAATATTTCACCTTCATACAGATCAGTCCTTGAATACAGATATAATGAGTTTGCAAATTCCACTGCATCTTTTAAGATATGTGGAATCTGAAATTCTAAATTTCTGGATTGACTAAGGTGGCAGGGAAGTTCTGCAGCATGACAGCTGATACTGGGCTTTAATGCCAGATATAAACGGGGGGGAAGTGGGAAGGGAAGTGAAATAGACTAAAATATCTGCTCAGAATGTATTGACAATGAAAATATATTTGTCAAACTCTGATTTAAGCTGTGAGATATTGTGAATGATGTTATTAAAATCACTGAAAAAAACAAAGTGCAGAGTTCTGGGAATGATTCACAAAAATTTTAAAATGGGAATTTAGTTTGACAAAAGGAAATTTCATAGTTTCACTGTTGAACTCATATGCAGGAATCATCGCTGGACATAGGCAATTCCTAGGTCTACTGTGAATTTGACAGAAGATGCATTCTCATAAAAGCTGTCCACTTCTGTTCTGAATATTATCAAGCATGTATTACTGCTCTTCTGTATGCAGATAACTTCTAAGTGTGGCAGAAAGGGTATATATCTGACCTATATTTTGAAAAGCTCAAGTAATTTCAGAATTATGCTCTTAAGCATCACTTCATGCTACCCCAAAATGCCACCTGTCTTTGCAACAGTTCACACTGAAGGTTCTTCTGGAAGCTCCCATTTTAATAATGAAAAGTTTTAGATGGCAATATTTTAGTAGAAAATAGGAAGTTGAGCCTGCTGCCAATTGGTGAAATCCCTCTGAACAACTGGACAGTTTGCTGAAATGCCTGTTGAAGTGCAAGCACGTATAGGATAACCCATAGTGCTAGAGGGATTGCTCCTGACCTTGCTACACAAGCAATAAAGCTCATAGATGAACTAGATGCATGGGAAATCTGTTTTCAAGCCTTGTCTCAAACAGTTACTTAGATGAGACCAGTTGAACTTGGAATTACAGTTACACAACTCTAGGATTCTTGTGTTACAAATATATTCTGAGTGTAGTTTAGAATCAAAGATTGTTTTTGCATAGTCCGTTCTTAGCAGTAACATGGATACTGAGAACAGAATACTCCTGTTGAGGGTAATACAAATGACATTAGATTGTATTCCGTGAAGTATGCGCCTTATAGAGTGGTATTCACAAGGTTTGATTTGAAAGTTAAAGCTCATTTGACTAGAGTGAATATTTTTGGAATTTTAACTGATGTAAACTAGTCTTTTTAGTATGGAATGTCAGGGGATGGTGATGTAAAAATCTTTCCAGTAATCTTGTTTGTATTCTTGGATCTGTTGTTGATTGCCATTGACAAAATGATGGAAGATAGATCACAATTATTGCACTGTGCTTCATTTACAAAGTGAAGGAAATAATATTGCTCTAGATTTTCTGATAATGTTACATTGGAATGAAACTTTAAAAAAATAAATCTCCCTATGCTCATTTATGCCAGCTGAGAATCTAACCTTGACTGAATAAAAAAATTCCAGCAATTATTAAA
Source organism: Bambusicola thoracicus (assembly GCA_002909625.1). Lineage (NCBI taxonomy): Eukaryota > Metazoa > Chordata > Aves > Galliformes > Phasianidae > Bambusicola > Bambusicola thoracicus. Next base: position 4,336 of record PPHD01015820.1, read on the forward strand.
AGGAATTAAAGTGAAGGCAATTTTCAAATTAATTCTCATTCTTTCTCAGATAACTTTCTGTAGGATATAATAGAAAAAAATTATAGTTTGCTATCCCAGCTTGGATTAGTATGATGATATTCATTTTTTAAATACAAATAGTTTGAAAAGACCTATCATTTTGAGTAATTTTCCAGTGTAAGTGAAAGAAAAAGGTCATGGTTCATAGATACATATTAATTTTGTTAACAGAAAGCAATTTTCTTTTTCTTAATTAAACTTAACCATGACAGTCTTTGTTTTAAATTGATAAAAGGATTAGAAAATCATCTTTTCAGGTTTGTATAGCAGTTAGTGTTTGAATAAAAATGACTCTTGCCTGAACTTGAATTATATTACAGAATTATGAAAAGCTCTTCAAAAAATTCAAGTCATCTTTACGTTTCTTCATTAAAATGTAGAGCTGCCTTTTCAGTCCTAAATCATAAGGTTTCTACAATTACAGGAAAATTAAGTTGAAATACGTAGGTAGAGCCTGTCAGTTAAAATGAAAAGACCAGTAATTAAATGCACAGCTACTTTTTGTGGCTATGTATTCACCAATATACAAAAAACACCTTCCATCCTCAAAGCCAGCCACTCTCTGACATTGTTGTGAGATTAAATCTCACCAGCATCAGTGGAAAAAAATGTTAATCAGAGTGGAAATGTCCAGTGGGGTATACCCTTCTGTAATGCAATGATTATTGAATAACATGAGAAAGGTATAATGAGCTAAAATATTTTTCTGACTCTGTGTGTGGGATGTCGCCTTGAGTACTGAGTACTGGTATTCAGTTTCTCTGGAAAGAAAACTGCTGTACATATCAAACAAAACACTAAACACATAACACAAACAATGTGTAAATAGAAAGCTGAACCTTAGTGTAGCTGACTTTTTCTGTTTTGTCTCTTTGGATCATCACAACTGAATTACATGATAATGAGCAAGAGTGGCTAGTTGAAAAGCATCAGGCCAATGAGCAGGTAATGGCTTGAAATTGAGATGGATAGATAACTACTTAAAAATAAAAATGAGAGAAAAAAGAAAAAAAAAGAGGTTTTGTTTTGAAGAGAGCAATATGAAGGGAGGGTTAAAGACCAGACAAAGGCTGTGCTCAAACAAAGGTGTCTAAAACAAGCATGACATATGTCTTCTAACTATAAAATGATATAATTGTAAGGACAGAACTTAGACAAGGATGAATAAAGCCTCATGTCAATAAGGATGAAATTTATAAATGTAATGTATATAGGTTTTCCAGAGTGGATTATTTTGCCTTATGTTTTCCAGAAATACACTTATGCTCAGGAAGCATCTAAGAATGGCTTGAGGATACAACCAGGAAAACACAAAGGACAAACAAACAGAAAAGGAATTTGGAAGGACAGGGTAATTACTATCTTAGACTTCGGGATGAAGAGGTACAAGAAATTGCCTTCCCAAGAGCCAGATTTTTTATAATGACATCTCAAAAATTATATAGTAAGAATAAATAAATTCTTGAATAATGGGTTATGTTGCTTACTCATTAATGTGAATATTATATCAGGAAAAAAAAAAAAGCAGAAAAAAAAGAAGGAAGAGATGGAAGATACTGAAAGAAAATGAAAGAGATTTCGTCACATGACTTCCCTGATAACAATACAGTTTAAGTAAAACGACAGCAGTAGCTTCAATTTCTCTCTTCCTTCTTAAAAGATGATAAATTATTGCAAATTAAATTTCTACCTGTGCATTCAAAGAAAGGAAATTAATAAAAGTTATGTAAAATGCATATGGATCTGAATAAATGCTAAAACTAGGATGAATTCAAATGTGTCACGGTACCATGGGGGTCATTGGGATAGGGGTAAAGTGGCAGAGGAACACTGGGATAGCTGGTCAGGACCTAGCAATTTGTCACATTACTACCTTAGCCAGGAGTTGGCCTATTCAAGTGGGCAGCCCTAGCTCCAGGCATCAGGAAGGTCTCTCTGGGGATGGGGACAGGCTGAGGCTAGGCTGGAACATGGGTCTGTGTGTGGTTCTGTGGCCTCAGTTTGTTATCAACATTATTTTCCTCCTAAATCCTAAATGCACCAGTATACCAGCTACTACTATGAATAAAATTAGGCTAGCCAAAACAAGGACACTTCCAAAGTTATCGCTATTATAAACACTTTATAGATCTAAAAAGAAAAGAGATGTGGTTTGCTTTTGGTACAGAATTTCAATATTTAGGAATACATGTAGTTGGAAAATGGAAGTTTAAAAATCAAGACACTGTGCAACAGCTCCGGTAGAAATATCAAGAGAAGAAAACCAGATAGTGTTGAGACAGTAAACGAATGATAAAGGAGGTTAAAAAACATATTTGCAGCTGACACAAATATCCGTGATGTTTTGAATATGTTAATACCTAAATTTAGAAAATGATAATAAATGAAAAGATTTAAGTGGTGTAGCTGTATAACCTAAATGTAAGAGGGAAGAAGGTAGCTTCAGAAGTGTAATTCACAAGCCTGACATTTGATGTTTGTGGGTTGTGAGCAGGGTGGTTGGGGGTGTTTGTGTGCACCGTAGGGCGGTCGTGAATGATGCCTACGTGCACTGTTGGGTCATGGGTGGTGCCTGAGCACCAGGGGGTGGACACCTTGGGAAGCGGTCAGCTGGTTCTTGTCAGCACCTGGGATGGACACATGGGCAGGACATATGGGTACTTAGGGGTGATATTTGTTTAGGGATATAAGGTTTTACTGCTGCGCAATAAATTTGACATCTTGGCGCTAGACACTATGTGTCCATCCCATTTGTCCCTGGGCTGGGGGTGTCCAGAACGAAGGGGGCTAGCCTAGCCAGTTTGCCGCTTAGTCAGAGCTGGTCATTGATCGCAGCAACGTTTTAAGCAGCTTTTGGAGTAAATGAAGACTAGAAGGTCTTAAAAAAAAAATCATGCAAAGGTTTGGGATACATATGACAGAGCAGTTGCAAATACCAGGGAGAAGAATACGTTTGAAATTCTGAGGTGCGTGTAAATTTGGAGCTGCACTTGGGATTTGTCTACTTCTTTCTCTTCAACAGCATGAACTCAGCTTTTTCTGAAATGTGGGACTATACCTCCTAAGCTCTTCTCAACTGTGGTGTTTGAACTGAAAGCATTTCCAAGTTATCATAGATTTTGTAACATCTCTATCACTGATGCTTTCTCCAGTTAAAAGTGATTTGATACAAGTGAGTTAGGTTAAATGTCCTTAGGAAATGAAGGTTGTTTTTTTTTTTTCCTGACATGCCAGGTGTTTTGTTTGTTTGTTTGTTTGTTTGTTTTTTTACCCAAGGTCTACAGGTGAGAGTTAGGCTCCTCAGCAGTTTGGTTAATTAAGCTATTAAATATGCAATAACATTGCTCAAACCATGCATGCAGATATCTTTACAATTAGGCTCCTGCTTAAAACTATCTGAAAATTTTGCTGTCTGCCTACTTGCTTATGCATTAAAGAGTTCAGTGCAACTTGGCTGATTACCTACAATTAATGGTTAGTTCTTTGTTTTAATCTTTAACACTTATTTTAAAGGGAATGAGAATAAACACAGATTTCTATCAAATCAAATATATTTTTATAAAAAAACTTATACATACTTGTATTATTTCAAACTGATCAGTGTTTAATCATACAAACTGACCATATGCCTATCTGCATTAAGGTTGTCATAATAAAGTTAAAAAAAATCATCAAAATAACACATAATTTTCATGCATTTATTGTTCAGGTCTTTTGTATGCAGTATTCTTACACATTGCTCACTATTTCACTGGTGTATTTTATTGTCAGCTAGGATAATTACTCACACACTACTCACACAAACGTCTTTAGGAAATGTAGGTATCTATTTTAAAGGCTAGAGCACAGTTCTGGAATAGTGGCAAGTCTCATTACAATAATCTTAGTTAACTACCAGCTGCAAAATTAGAAATCAGAAATATTATTGTTAATATAATTATCTCTTTTCTCAGTTTCTATAGGTCAGACTTGCAGTTCATTCTTTTGTACTATCTATAACAGTCAGTAATCCATGATATTATACTTTAACATGGGTAAAATGAATTTTAACTGAAAAAAGAATTTTGTTTCTCTTGTTACTGTCATAATTTAAAAATGTTTCATCAAGGTTTATAGTAAACTTGACTTTCTGAGCGTCTCTCACAGAGACGCTTTTCTGAGAGCACAAGAGCTTTCTACCCCTCTGAATAAGAAAGAGAGCAGGGTAGACAGGAAACTAGCATGGCTTGGCAAGGATCTGCTGATCAGACTGAGGGAAAAGAAGGAATTGTATTGACTGTGGAAACAAAGGTGTGTCACTTGGGGAGAATACAGGGATGTTGTCTGGACTTGCAGAGAGTGGATTAGAAAAGCCGAGGCAAAGATGGAACTGAACCTTGTGTGGGATGTTAAAAATAATGGGAAAGGATTATATAGGTACATTAGTCAGAAGAGGCAGACCAAAGAGAGCACACTCCCTTTTGTAAATGAGAAAGGAGAACTGGCTATGACAAATATGGAGAAGCTAAATGAATTTTTTGCCTTGGTCTTCATGGCAACCAGGATTCTCAAATTTTCATGTCCCTGAAGCTCGCATCCTTGACCCTCTAGGTGGGAACTGGGGGAATAAATCCCCCTCCTGCTGTAAGAGCAGAACAAGACTGAGACTGCCTCGTGAAACTGAATGTGTACAAGTCTATGGGGCTGGATGACATCTATCCCAGAGTCCTAAAGGAGTTGGCTGATGTAGTTGCTGAGCCACTAACCATTGTATTTGAAAAGTTGTGGCTGCTGGGCAAAGTTCTTGAGGACTGGAAAAAGGAAACATCACCTCCATTTACAAGAAAGGGAGGAAGGACCAGGAACTGCAAGTTGATGAGCTTCATCTCTGTGCCTAGGAAGATCGTGGAACAGGTCCTCCTAGAAGACATGTTAAGGCAAATTTTCTGATATTCTGGCTCAAAAGCAGGTGAAGAACAGAGTCAGAGCAGATCTTTTTACTTCTCCATTGTTGTTAAAAAACAGTTTAAGGAGTACACACAAGCTTGTTACATATGTAGTTCCCATAAATGTACCTTAAAATTAGGACAAGAAGTTAAATACAACCTCCCAAAAATTGATCATGCATTTCACTGAACAAATAACCTGATCTATACCTGGGTTTTAAAAGAGGATAAAAGTATCCTGAGGTTTGTGTGGATCCATGAGATTGAAAGAATTAACAGATTTCCTGAAGTTATTTCAGCATTTCTGAGTAGCCCTTGTACACAAGCTCTGAAAAGGAGTGAATGGATGAAATTCATCATTAAAAACACAGAAGATGGTAAAACTGGTTTGTTAATATTTATGGGAGATACTGAAGCAGGGAAGTGGTACCAATTACAACTAAGACTACATTACACCAAGTTCTGAAATTAGAAATATAGCGAGGGAATCAGGGAAGAATGATAAACGTGACTGTTTGTGGAAGGAGTTAACTGGAGAAAACGGAATAGAAAACAAAAATGTATTTTAGACAGTTTTAAATTAAAAATATATTTTAGACAGTTTAGACAGTGCAAAGTTTCACAGGCGCACTGATGGCAATTTACTGAGTTATCTTAAGTCTGTTTTAGTATCTGCTGAACTGCGTATTACTGATGCAGTTTCTGGTGCTAACATTTATTGATAATGGTTATCACTATTATGAATTTATAAAAATGAAAATAAATCACTGAATTAGAAGAAAGTATTAGAATTAAGACAATTAAGACAAACTTTTAAAGAATTACTGGAAAGAAGATAAGGATGTTTGTTAGAACATTTGGAAAAAAAATCAGTGCATGATATAGACAAAGATAGAAGTAGGAACTTTGGCTACACATTCCAGAAACTTACTGTGCCACATACTTTCTGAACAGCCTGGAATTTCTTAAGTGAAGAATTGCTCATACTCTATTCATCTGCAACTCAAACCAGAAATTAGAGACAGGAGGATTAAGTACTTGAGGTGGTTTTAAGAGCCTTTATAATACAATATATTGTTTCTTTGGAAAAAAACAACTCAAGTAGACAGCTTGATGGTTTTGTTTGTGTTCTTTTTGAACAGTACCACTCTAATGCAGGATCATTATGATAAAGAAATAAGCCCCACAAAAATTGCTGGAGGAGATCCCTTCTCCTCCACCTACCCTACCACAACTCAAGGAGAAATTATTTATATCTCTAAACAACTGCTAAAAAAAAAAAAAAAAAAAAAAAAAGTGAATGTAAACTCTTTTAACCCAAAATTTTGCTTCAGAAAATAATGATAAGAAACATGACTTAGGTGACAGCATGGATAGGGTCCTATTTGTTTCTCCTTCTCTTCCAGCCACTCATGATCCACAAAAGTTTTATTAAAGATGATAGAAAATATCTCCCTTCCCAGCCTCTTCTTATCTCCTTATGGTACATTTCTCTTTAATTTCTCTGCATCCTCAGCTGCTGAGACTCTAAAGGCTGCTGAGACTCTCAAGGCTGCTGGAGTTCACCATGTCTTGTGTCAACAAGGTAGAGGAAGCTGATATCCTCTGTTGAACCCCATCCCCAACCTATTATATCTGTCCTGTCTTAAAATGATTTTCTATTAATTTCCCCGAGTGTCATTTGTTTTAGTATTGCTAAAGGATATTAGGAGTTGTGGTGGCCACTTCCAGCAACTCATGGCTGCTGAAGCCAAGCCTGGTGTCCCAGTTTTGAGGATTTGTGGAGTGATGCAGTTGCAAATTTGTGGGTACAGTCATTAGCAAAGCTGAGCACACACCTCACAGGCACACTGACACATACAGGACACTGACATATGCAGACTTTGTACACAACAGACTGGGGAAAAATAGAGGCAGTTGTGCACTCCAGCAGCTAAAACCAGGCACACCAGGCATATGGGTTGTAACCTGTGGTCCTGCTCTAGCCACCAGTACAAAACCCTTCTCATGCTTCATACTGATCTATTTCAGTAGCTTTTTTGTTGGTGGTGGGTTTTTGTTTGTTTGTTTGTTTGTTTGTTTTGTTTTGTTTTTTGTTTCCAGACTAGTGGCTGGAGTCAAGACCTCAACCTGATCCAGCAGTTGGCAACACAGTCCAAAGGCACCCATATATCCAAGTCTGACTCCAGTAGCTGGCACTGAGTCCACCCAGACAAGTCTTACCAGTAGAGTGAGCTTACATACAAAGAAACACTTAGGAAAGTAGTAAGACAGAACAGACTGGTGACCGGACACAGGGCTCAGTCAAACAAACATATTGTTTCACATGACTGTTGATTTTTATGTTCTTTTCTGCCTATTCCCCATTTTTTCTCTGTTTCCTTCCTTTGCTCCCTCATCTGTTCTCTCATCAGTTTGCTTAGTTCCACTAACTCCCTTTCAGCAACACTCAGGTTACATCCTTGTCAGTTGCAAAGCCCCGGTTTGTCTGCAGTTTCTTGATAATCTGTCAGTGATGTAGTTTGCTCTTAAAATAACACCTCCTATTTATTTCCATGGAAACTACAACCTATACAAAGTGCAGAGTAATACTATTGGATAGAGGAAATTATCATGGTAGCATTCTTGAAAACTGCTATGAAATATTGCATGACTGATCACTCCTCTCAGTAATCTAACCTTAGCCAATCACTGATAACAAAATATTTCACCCCACAAATTTGTAAATACTGGAAGAAAATTAATTTATCAGGGAAAACAAATAATAAAGAAAAAGAGCTAATTCGATACATATTCTGTCAAGGTTAAAGATGAAAAAATGTTGCTATCTTGTATTATTGTAATTGGATGATTTACATAGCACGTTTTTGCAAGAATATGTACATACGAAACAGAAAGGCTGCCAGTAGCACAAGCAGGCCTTTAAGCAGAAATATCTGTCAGCCATGCCTCTTAAAAGAAACAGGCAAATGAGCTAAAATGTGCCACATCACAGATTATGAGAGGAATTCAAACAAATGGTGTGGTTTCTCACTTCTGTAAACAAATCTGTTCATCTGATATTTGATATTATGAAAAGGTATATGCTACAAGCATCTGGGATTTAGTCACAGAAAAAAAACTGCAGAGAAAATAGTTGCATGCAGTCTAGGAATGAGAATAGTCTTCAGGGAAACAAGAATGGTCTATTGAGGAAGATATCTGCATAGAAGAAAACTACTTACATCTGTTAGCAGTATGAGTTCAATAAGTCCTAAAATTGTGACCAAAGTAGGAGAAATAGAATGATATGCTTTTGGAACTGAACTGTGTACATCAGATTCCTTGTTCTTATGAACAGTTTGGAAAATATTTAAGAATGCATATTTCAAGATGTAAACATTTTCTTAAGCCAGATTATTCTTATGATGGTAAAGCTAATATTGCCAATAAACACTGCATCTCAAAGAACAGTGTTTCTGAGTATTAAAAATTCTTTATCAGACCTGTTCTGTCATTGAGAAATTGCTTCAGAGTTTTTCAGAACAGTTGGCATGATGTTGCTAAGACATATATAAAACTTGAGTTCGAAAATTTCCTTCCTAAATACTGGAAAATAATATGATGAGTAGTGTGAGAAACACGCTCAAGATCAAAAATTTCTAATCAGGCAAAGATCTCTGTGAAGAGTAATTTATTCATTATTGCAATAATGGCCGCACACCCCCTCCTGACAAGGGAGAGATCACACAACTAGTCACTAAAATCCGTCGCGTTATATACCCTGGGTCTGACGCAGGTAAAGCCTCTCCTGGCACTCATTGATTGAGCATATCAGGCTCACAGTCTTCCAGTGCTATTGCTACATTACACTTCCATAGCTACATTTACCCTTCCATATCGTGTCTGTTACCAACTCACTGTCTTTGGGTACGTTCAATACTTTTTATGCTGATAGGAGGACAATATTTTCAACAGTCTGCACATTAGTTCTGTCGTGTACCAGACTCTCTCCTACTGTATATAATTACCTTACCTAGTGCCTGTGCTGATTTTACCTAGGTTGGAATGCCAGACTCAACTTTACTCTGTTCAGCAGCTTTCTTTGTGAAAGGCAACTTACTGTATGCTACATACAGAAATACTGGAAATTTCCACTGCAAAAACATAATCTACCTCTCACAGTAAGTAGGTTATATGGTATATTTCAAAACATGGTATGACGTTAGAAGACAAAATGGAAGACTTGAGAAGAATGGTTTGTTAAGTTACGGAGAAAGCACTACTCAACTTGATCAGTAAGAATGGAGTATGCTGAAGATTCTGACAAGGTATGAAAAAGTATAAACATCACTGTGCATGTAACATGTTCACAGCAGTTTTTCTGATTGATCTTGTTAGGAAAATTTCTGCTCCAATGAAATTGCTCAATCATCTTTATCCCCAAAAGAGACTGAGGAGAATCTTCAGCTTTTTTTCATTTGAATAAAGGATGAGTCCACTAGGGCATACCCATGTATACTCTCAAAGTATTGGGGAACACAGCCTCACTTTTATTCCCATACCCTGACGCTAGTGAGCCCTTCCTCCTTTCCCCACTTGCTGAGGTACTCAGAGTTCACATTCTTCTCAGTTTGCCTATGAGGGCTTACTGCCCCCATTTGGTACCCCCTTCATTTCCTTTTTTTTAATATATATTTTGTAATCTGGATTCAATTTTTTTTGTTTTGCCCAACTAGAACTATCTTTGTATCCTGTAAGTCTGTCATTCTTTGTTCTTTGTCCAGCAAGCAAGATTTAGACACAGGTGCTAAGATAGCATCTCCTGCCATGTACTTTCAAGATAAGCTTATTAAACCAGATCATGTGACTGAAACTCTTCTCAGATTTTTCTTCATCTTGTTTTGCATGTACCCCCTATCCTTCCTAAGTTCTTCCCAAATTTCAACATATTTTCCTTCAATCTTAGAAGCATTATAACTCTGTAGTTATTTAAAGTTTATTAATCTACTGTTATAGTTTAAATAAACATATTTAAAGAATTAAACCTTTTGCTTTGTTAGCTTACAATCAGATGAAGAAAGTATAAAACTAAAGGCAAAACTTGATACACGGTCTATTGAGTTTAAAATTAAGAATATGTATTTTAAAATAAATAGTGCTTATAAATTACACTTCTGAGAAACATTTTGCAAGCAATAACAATTTTAGAGTTAACAGTGCTTCTATCAAGGATTGCCAAGTACAAGTACACTCATTTTCTAAACATAACTAAAAAGATTTTCAATACAGTTTTAGGCAAGTTACAAGATAACATTTGTCTTCTTGTTAAAAATTAGCTAGCTTTGAAATGTATTGCATCCTTCTGAAACAAAATAAAAGAAAAATCTCTGGTGACTTGTAAGATATTTTTACAAAGCTCACAGAATTCCTGGCAAAAGTCCAACTTTACAAACTATAAAACTGAAGAAAGCCAAATTACAATATGGCAAAAAAACATACCTTACACATCTTAGACAATGAATGAACGGAAAACTTTTAAGTGACTGAAATGTAAGCACATAGGATGCAAGAAAACCAGCATTTCAATGAATAATCAATGATTACTTCAAATATCATTTTATATACTATATACACTATATATACATACATAGTAATCAGGAGTTAAAATTAACAGCGTTACCATCAGTCTTGCTCCAATTTATAGGAGGGAGAGCAGGTTCTTTGATATATGTATTCTCAGTGGTGAGATTAAGACACAATGGCTCAAATGTTAGCCCGGCCAGTTTATTAAAAATTCTAGTCATTTAGGGAGATGGGGAAAGGAAGATGGGTGATAGAAAATATAGGAAGTAAAAACAGGAGTCTTTGTAGGAAGCAAGAGGGAGATAGTCACCACCGTGGATCCAGTGTGGTTCATAGTTCAGTCACTGATCTTCAGTAGGGGTGGGTTGTCAGTTGCTGACGACTGTGGCAACCCTTTCCAATGGGAGTACAAACTTATAAATAAGTCCAAAGTGTTTGAGTCAGCTCCTTTTGGAGTGACAGCTTCTGGCTTTTGGATCTCAGCAGGAACTCCTTTTGTTCCCATCTTCTGGGCCTTGCCAGCACATAAGAAGGAGCATGAAGGCGACAACTTGTTTCTTGCCTTCACAGCATACAGTGGTATCATCCCCCCAGTCTCCCATAGCAAACTGGAATTATTTGATCACAGGCCAGATCTTCCGCCAGTAAACAGTCCTGAGCACTCTCTTTCAAAGGCAAACAGCTCCAAAGAAATGCTTTCAAATGTAAAATTGTTCACACAGTGATTCTGACTGCCACATGGCAACACCCACCTCCCATCTCCTAGAAAAGTCAGTCTTATTGCAAGAAGCACCTCAGAAAGCAAGCTTTGAGCCAAAAACAGAGGGTTTCAGACACAATGTTTTTTATAAATCTGGAGGAATTTTTGTAAATTTACAAACAAAGCATATAATGCTTAATTTTTTAAATCCTCATAACTTGGTCAGATTTTCTTGAGTACATGAATAAAGACAGAGTTATATCTCTTATTAGAAGTATGGAGTTACACAAAAGGAAAGGAAA
>PPHD01015821.1:0-14091 GCA_002909625.1 Bambusicola thoracicus
ATGATGGTTAAAATGGTTTCTTTTCCCTTTCCCAGGATATGCAAATGCACACACTCCTGCCAGCCAGATAAGCGCATACTTTTTTTTTCAATTGATTAACTGAGCAGCATGGTGATTGAACACCAAATGCAGCGGCAGGTGTCACACAAGCAGTGCTGCCTGCAAGATGGGACATGTCAGGTGGTGCAGAGTCGGCATGTACCCATTGGAAGAAAACATGCATGTGTGCTCTTTCTAATCCAATACCATAGGTTGGTTGTTGTCCTGAGAACTGTGGGCTCCCTGGCCTTGTGCTGCGCAGTGTTTTTGCAGGCTCAAGACTCCATTCCTGGGCCTGGTAGCTCACAGTGCAGAGGTGACCTCCTGCAGGGAGATCAGTTGCAAACACAGCAAAGTGTTTTAGCAGTGGTGACTTCTGTGTTGTTGAGTGTTGTGTTTTATGAGAGTGTTCCCACAGTGTAAAACTGAGGATCAGGGTATCTGCCTTCATTCCTAGTATTCCTAGTATATTTGAACGTTGGCTGTGTTTGTAGTGCAGTGATTGCAGAAAAGCAAACCAAAGGGCCATTCCTGGGTTGAATAGGCCGAGTCTCCACAGTAATCAGAGCAGTGGGATGTTACCTCAGTATTTGTACTCCAGAGCGTTCCAAATAATTCTGGGGTGACATAATGGTGCAAGTGTTGCAGCCGAGCTTACACAGAGACTCGTGGGCTCCGTGGGAATAAGCCCTGCATAGAAAGCCCTGCCCTCCTCCCTCATCCCCAGTGTCATTCACAGCAGCAGCTGCAGTGTGAGCCTTACATCACAGTATGGACCTTGAAGCCATTGAGCACAAATTAAGTGCTTCAAAGATGACCTGTCTTTCCTACCTTGCCAATCAAATGTAGTCTAACTACTGTCTGCACACTATATGTAACCGGGGGTTTACTTTAGGAAATAATGCTTCTTTCTACCAAGTGGGCAAGTTAGTTTGTTGTTTACCAGAGCTAGCAACAGACTGATGGCTTTGGTTTGCACTCTTCCCTCAAAATCATGCCCTACGTGAGGATGATCAAAAAAGAGCAGTGGCTCTGTTTAGTTGGGTGTGCAAGGTTCACCCTTCCAAGCCTGACTAGCTTTAGTCATAAAGTCTGCCACCTTCAAAGCCACAAGGTAGATTTTGGGATGGTCATGTTACAGAAGTCAAATGTTGTCTTTTTTTTGTGTGTGTCTCTGTTTCCTAATTCAGTTCCTAGCTCAAACGGAAACATATATAAGAATGTAGTGATAGGCTTTGGTCTCTGACAGGTTTTGCTCTTTGCTGTATGCTATGGGATGCCATATCCAGCATGTCCTGTGGACTCTGAGGTCTATAGCATTTTCTTTGCAGTCACATAATAGAGAACTGTGTCTACAGTTACAGCTCTCTGTCATATTCTTTTAGTTTCTGCAGGTTTCTCTCTTGGTGTAACTGAAGTTCTTATTTCTTGGGGGTACTTAAGGTATCCTGTTTCTTACCTATATTATTTTTCAGTTGTAATTAATGCATCCAAATTAGACAAAGCCTGTTTTAGCATAGACACATCTCTTGGCCTTGTCTGCAGTGGAAGCATATGTTAAATGGTCTTACATCAGGTACCTGTATCTTAGTACTTTTTAAAACTGTTAACATGCATGGTGAATCATTCCCAGCATAATAATTTGAAAGAACTAAACAGTCTTTGTCTGGAGAGTGGACTGTAAGCCACGTGCTAAACTGGCTGTCTTCACCACATGAACATAACTCAGACATAATGTTAGGGATGTTCTGCGGGTTGGATTCCAGTGACAGCCCTGTGCTGATAGGGTCAAATGATGGAAATTCATGCTCTTCATTTCAAGGTTCTTTAAGGTTGCTATGCATCTCAATGTTTCCATTATAGAAGAAAAGACCAGCGTTTGTTTACATAACTCTTAAAATATTTTGACATCTCTAGGGATGCCATAAAATCTTCCTCATCTTTTCTTGCTCCAAAATTAGATACCACAGAGCTCTGTCACTGATTAACACTATGAAGCATGTTTTCAGTTTCCACAGCTGAGCCTGGTTTAAATGAACAAGCAATGAGCAAAGCCCAAACTCAAAAGTTTTTGTGCCTTAACTTTGTGCTTTAATTATTCTGTCAGTGCACAATGAAACAGTTTAAAACATTCCATGAGGACTCTTAGATCTTAATCAGCAATACAGTTTTTCAGCCCAAAAGTTTACTTCTCAAAGGGGGGTTGCCTCTCTGCGTCTCTTTGTCTTCACAGGCCTTCACAGCACAGTTCCTCTCTTAATTAAAAGATGTATTAAGTAGTACTTTGTAGCTTAGCTTTCTTTCTGTAGTAAAGCTAGAATTCATAGAGGTCTTTAGTTGAAGAACAAAACATACCTGCTGGAGAAAAGTGCTAGTGTGTGTTGACATGATGCTTGTTTGCTCCTAGGTTTCACAACAAAGGAGTTTATGTGAAAGTTGGGCTGCAGAAGATAAGCCACACCAGAAACCTTCATAAAGACATAAAGCTTCAGGTTGATCAGCGAGAGGTAGAGCTACCAAATATAGAAGGACTCATTTTTATTAACATACCCAGGTAAAAATGAGAGAAAGTAACCTTTGTGGAGATGTGTCTGCCTCTACATGTGTCAGTGGCGCTTTCTATTTCAGCGTCTTCACTGTGGTTAAACTGCATGGACTGGCAGGTCATTGTTAAAGGGTAGTTTTGGTTATTGCCAAGCCCTGGGCTTGCAGTGATGCCCGAGAAGTCTCAGCACCACTCTAACAGAGTTTTTTTCTGACCCTTTGAAAGTCACAATCACGCTCCAATAAAAGGTGTTACTACCTTTTTTCCCAGTGCAAACCTCTGTACACCCTGCTACTACTTCTCCTGTGTCCCAGTAGTAATTAGGAATTGTGTCATCACTGGACACAGATGTGTATGGAGTTGGTGATGCTGTTTTCTGGGTAGCTGTGAAAAGCCCACAGCTCTGGAAATGCTGGCATTGTTGCAGAGGCTGCACTGACACCAGCAGGGAGCTGGAAGAAACGCTGTGGGAAATGTGACTTCCTTAAATTTACTGGTGATAAGAGTGACTTTTTTTTATTTGTGTAATAACAGCAATGCATTAATGCAGCCATACTGTTGTTTTTTTTTCAAATATGCTCTAGCCTTAAAGCTCTCTGTATGTGATTTCAGTCTGCTTTGAATGTGTTTCATCTTTTCATTCATATGCCAGGAGTTGGACATGGTGATCCCTGTGGGTCCCATCCAGTGTGGGATATTCTGTGGTTCACTTGTATTTATATACACACACAGAAATGTGCACACATACATACACTCATACGTATGTTGCATATGAGAGCTGTGGAGAAGATCAGAGTTAGCACTGAGCAGTCAGTGCACCTAAAGAATAAGCAAATTATATGAATGAAGGTCAATACTGCACAAAATGCAAAACCTTCTATTGCTCCTCGACATTCTCAGCAGAATGCTTCCAAGTTATAGAAGAACATTTCTTGCTCTTAGTGCAGGAATGCTCAACTGTCTCCCTCTCTCTGGAGATGAACATAGTGCTGAGCTTTTGAATCCTGACAGAACAGAGATCCCAGATGTGGTGGTCACTGTGTGTGTTCTCTGCACAGCTGGGGGTCTGGAGCTGATCTCTGGGGCACTGACAGTGATGACCGCTTTGAGAAACCACGCATTGATGATGGCCTGCTGGAAGTTGTTGGCGTGACTGGCGTTGTTCACATGGTAGGTTGTCACCCTACTGCAAATAGAGGAAATGTGTTTCAGTGAGCCTCTCTGGTAAATACACTTTCTCAGGCTGATTTATTTTCATAATAAACTGCATCTTAAAAGTGAACAGTCCTAACAAGTATGCATCAGTGCTAGAATTATACCATTATTTGTTCAGGTTCTTTTTATTAGTATAGAAATGGTTATAGACCGTAAACAGAACTCATGGCAGCATGAGTTGTCTGCAAACAAATGTTCAACTGTAACTGCTATGCCCGTTCCTGGGATGCAGGGCCCCTTGGTAGCCTGTGTATTAGCCTGCTTGGAAGACCCATTTTTAGATGTGAGACAACAGCAGATGGAATGGAAAGTGAAGAAACTCATGACTGCATGAGAAGCATGAGAGTTATGAAGAACATGTTAAAAGAGCGTGGTTCAAAGGTTACATGTATAAGTAGGTACAGAACACAAATACACATACACATAGATGTTGTGGAATGCATTACTTTTGTGTTAAGGTTTTGGCCTTCATGTTTGGTATCTGTACATATTCACCAAGACAAATTTTAGAAGCAAAGTTGACTTCTGTGGTTAACACTGATCCATTAGTTGAAGACAAATATGGAGTTGAGTATGGCAGAACTCCTGCTCTGTGTTTTATGATAATGTACTTGGAGTTTTTGGAGTTCCACATGCACCAAAGTCTGTGCTGAGTTAGCTGTTTTGAAAGTTCATTTACTACTTTGTGGAGGAGGGAAGTAAAAGCAAACAGGACTTTTCTGAGTGTGTGCGCCTTTGCCAACAGGAAAGTCCAAATGATTCCACTGTGTAAGTTATTTGGCTTCTGGCAGCATGCAGACACTGAGTTGTTGTCCATAAAGTAACTTAAATAAATAATTTTGCATCAGTAAAGAGATCCTATGCTGACTTTGCTTAAGCAATTCTTGTACTTGAAACTAAAAATATCAGTGAGAATAAAATTGTATCCACCCAGTTCAAGTGCGGCTAATATTTGTGCTTCTCGTTTATTGGGGTGATTGATAATCTTGGCTTTTACTTCTTAACAGGGTCAAGTCCAAAGTGGTTTTCGTTCAGGCATCCGCATAGCCCAGGGGTCATATTTTCGTGTAACACTCCTAAAGCCAATTCCAGTTCAAGTTGATGGAGAGCCCTGGATTCAAGCCCCAGGACAGATTATTATTTCTGCTGCAGGACCAAAGGTAATGACTGTG
This sequence comes from Bambusicola thoracicus, assembly GCA_002909625.1. NCBI lineage: Eukaryota > Metazoa > Chordata > Aves > Galliformes > Phasianidae > Bambusicola > Bambusicola thoracicus. The sequence continues at coordinate 4,972 of PPHD01015821.1, forward strand.
AGTTTGTCTCAAAAAACTGACTTTGTTCCTTCAGTTATGTTATTTTGTTATGTTGCTCATCAGTTGTGTTCTGATACTTAACTTCAGAGGAGCTAGTCAACACAGTGTAGTCAAAACAGTATGGTAATTGTTGGGTAAGTAAATAGTCATTTCTGTACAGTTTCACAGCCTTCTCCAGTGGCTCAGATGAGGATTGTGTTCAAGATAGGTAGCACCTGAGCTTCAGCCAAGTGACTCCATATTTTTTTTTTCCTTATTGAGATCTGCAGGCAGTGTTGCTTGCCTTGAAGCTGATGGTAGTTATGAGGGCCATGGTAGGACTCCAGTGAGTGAGGACAGAAGAGTCTGCTGGTCATGCTGGTGGAGGGAACATCTGTCAGAAAGCAGCAAAAACTCAGTACTGGAGGAGGAGAGTCTTGAGAAAAAGAAGTTTTTGAGTTTGTTAGTGTCTGCTTAATCCTAATATCTCAGTGTATATATACAGAAGAAAAAGAGCATCAGCTGCCTAAACATTAACTTTCATATTGAAATTGTGAAATAAACATTTTGTCTGTAACCTTAAGGAAACCTTTTTAATTCACAGAAATTTGTTGCCATGGGCAGTCTTAGAGACCACATAGCCCCATTGGAGGAGCTACCAAAAAAATGGCACCTGTAGACAAAAAAATGGGTTAAAAAGAGGATCATAACTCAGATATTTGGGAATATGTTAAGCCTGAGGGTTGGGGATGGGGAGAGAGAGAGTGCAAACTTAAGTTGGCCTTCCAGCAGGAAATATTTCTGTTTTTAAGGCTGGTGACTGTCAGTGTTGCCTGTATGTATGTGTATTTATATGCTTGTACATTGATATATATGCATATACACACTTCTGTACACATTATATACATACACATGTACATGTGCCTATTTATTTATGTAAAAAGCAGTTAATCCTAGCACTTTGTAAGGATAGGTGTTCCACTCAGTTACTTTTTTTTTTTTCACTTCCAAGACTTTACTCATATATTAGTTGTCTTAGACCTGCTAGTAGGTTACTCCAGATATTTGAATACTCATTCATTTTCTTTAAAAACTTTGCATTTTAGGTTCATATGTTGAAAAAATCCAAGCAGAAAAAAAAAAAACTGGAAGCCTGAGGGAGATGAGAGCGGATAGAATGTCAGTATGCGAAGGAGGACGCTAAATGGAGACCTGTGCTCAGAATTGATGCAGCACAACTACTGTAGATTCAAGACAGTTCAGTAAAACTGAGTGCAGACAACTGGTGAAGAAGCATTGTTTATGAGTGTGCCTTCATTACATTTTGATAGTACTGGGTTCTACATAGTCTTTCAGAGATAGTGCCTCTTTGTTACAAGTAACTGTTATGTACCACTTGCCTCATTTGAGATACTTTCTTTGGGTTGCTCTTCCATAAACCGTTGCCCAGTTTTTTATGCATATGGACACCGAGGCCAAACAGAGATTATGAGATGCCAAGATTTCTGCTTCTGCCTTCACAAAGACTCTTCCCATCCTCTCTGCTTTTTCATTTAGAAAAGTATTCCATAGAAAAACTTGATGCATCTCTCCATAAATGAAACTGTGTTGTTTTAAGTTAATGCCTGCAGTAACCTCCAAACCAAAAAAAGGAGAATACATGAGCTGCTGAGAACTCCTTAGATCAGTCCAAATAACACAGCTGAAACAGCACTACCTTAGAAGAGAGAAAATGCAGAACACAGGAGAGGTGATTTCTCTAAAAGCCTGTTGTAGTAGGAAGAAAGGAAGTACTAGAACAGTTGAATCCAACTATTTCAGAGAGTTTGTTTCAACAGCACTTGGACAGAATGGATTAAGGGCTAACAGCTTTTAGAGTACATTATCAATTAAAGTTGATAACAAAGCCTGTTTAAAAGGCATTTTAATTTCAGCAGCTACCACTCTAAAGTAGAAAAGGAGCAAGAATACCTGAGGCACTATTGCATTATACTGACTGTTTTCTGTCACTGAGAGCAGAGCTGAAGTGAAATAGAGTAGTTTCACTCAGGAGTTTTAGGAAGTACTAAAGCCTGTGGAGCACATGTACCGTTCTGTAGGGTTCAGGAGAGTGGGAATATGATATCTATCATGAAAACTCACCCAGTCAGCTTTTTTGTGTACAGTACTTTGTGGGTGTTGTTAGCAGCTGTGGTCCCAGCGACTCAGTGACTTTTCCCTGGGATGAATGTGTGTTCTTCTGAGTTCAGCCCTCTCTCATCTCTGTGAGATTGACATCACCTCTCTTTGCCTACCTGCCTGCTGCTGCTGCAGGGGTCCAGCAGCTCTTTCATAGTTTTCTGCTAGAGGCTGGAACTAGAGCAGATGCATTAGTCCTGTACTACGCTACATATATCTGCTGTCTGTATCCACAGTCATGTTGGTCTTGTCACACTTGGTTCTACAGCAGCTGAACCTTTCCCTTCATGCATTGTGCACTGTGCAGGAGGAGGCAGCCTGGATCTTCATCTCCTGATCACTAGGCACAGGATTGTCTCTGCTTCAGAACCTGGACAGGAAGGATCCACTGGAGCTCCCGTGGCATCCTGGTACCAGCATTCCAAGCAGCAGGAGCATGTTGTACTTCAGGGTATGCTTTCAAGCTCATTAGTTACAGAAGAAATCTTAAAAACATTGCTGCTAGTAGTTGTCCAGAAAGCTGGAGGATCTGCTTTTTGTCCTTGGGGTAGCTGAAAGACTGTATGGTCTTTCCAATTGCTGATTCAAACATGGAGAGGAAAGCTTTGCTTTTTGTTACAGAGGACGCACATGAGCTTTTAAGCTTGTTGGTACTGGCCGTCTTCTAGAGCCCAAGTAAATAATCCTGTTTGGCTGTTTTTCTAGACACACATCATCCTGCAGCATGTAACTGACAGTGTTGTGTGTTCTTGGCTTGTTAAGGGCCTTGCTGTCTCTCCCTGTTGCTTAGTATCTGTTATCTGAAATAGCATGAAACTCCTGGGCCAGAGTATTTTAATCAGAGGGCCCCATGCTGTGACATATCCTTCCGTGGGGATTTTCCGTCTATGTAACAAGGCTGACTCAGGGCAGTGTTGTGGTAGCAAGATGACACAAATACAGCCTTGTTCTTGCAGCTGCCCAAGTGGATCCTGCTGATGCATACAAAGGCTTTTAGTCTTCTTCTTTCCTTCTCTTTTTTCCATAAACTGATTCCCACGTGTTGTTTGAATAGATTAAGTAGACGAATGCCATGCTGGAATGAAAATGTATCTTAAGAAAAACACACTTGGCATTTATGGTCACTTTGCATCGTAAAATTATTCTTAGTATGTTTTGAAGGCAAAATAGATTCCTGGGCAGTTGAGGTAGGAAAACTCTTGTAAAACTTTTAAGAGAAGAAACTCTCTGTTGAGCATCTCTGTTAAGCTGTTCCAGTCTCAGGTACTGTAAAGGTACTGTATATCAAAGGGATCATACATTTGTTTTTCTTAATTTCTATTTTTTTACATTTTTATCACACTGTGTATCTCAAAAGGCCTAATATTTTCTTCCATAGCCTGTAAAACTTCCTTGAAGAGAGGTGCTAACTCTTTACACTTAATATGAAACATCTTGAATTAGCCTTTACGTTGAACATAATGAGGCAGTAGTTAATATCACAGTGGGCAGATATATGGTTCTGAGAACTGAGTGGAAAGAGGAGTGCTACATGTATGAGTGCTTGCTGAGGACCTAGCTTTAGACAAGGCACTAAGGAAAGCATTGGGAAGGAAGCTTATACTGCCCAGACAGGTGTTGATCAGTCAGAAACCATAACTATAGACAGAGAAGAAGTACAGTGTTGTCCAGGCACAATCCTTCATCCTCTTTCTGTCCCATCTTCTCTTTTCACCCACAGCCATGTCCAGCACACGCAGTACTGCTAGCATCTCCTGCTAAGATGCCACCTCCTGGCACCTCACTTGGTGTCTCACCAAGCTTTCCTAGCATGGAGGGAGAGAGGTCCTTGAAGCCGTAGTGCATTTCAAGTGTCCTGGTGCAGCAGACAAGTAAGATGGTGTCAGTTGGTCAACTTCTGCTTTTAAATACATTGCCTCTGTCCTGAATTAGGAGAACAGAATTTGAAAGGTTATCCCTGAGATGTAGATACTGCATCAGAAAAATTGATAGTTTTTTCTCCCATGAATTTTAGACTTGATTTTTGTAGTTTAAATTGCTGATACTTTCATTGTATTGATTTTTATATGAAAATGGGGTATCTTGTCAAAAACACTTTATGTGTGTGTATGTTTACATATATGCATATACATACACACACATTCTTAATACAGTCTTTATTAATGTCCCATAGTAGTATGGTTTTGCAGCTTTTGCTGTGTTGCAGCACTGTGATAGCACTCTCTCATGCACCTTTCTCTCACCATTGTGGTCAGGAGGCAGGGCAGCTATCCTGCTGCTCCCTCTTGGGCTGCCAGCACGTACTTGTAATGGACGTGTACTTCCAATATGTTATGGCAGCAATAGAGCCAAAGCACAACTGTGTTCAGAATACAGTATCTGCATGCTCCTCATGTTTTTTCTACATTTTAATCATTTTAGTATGTTTAACATCAATGGCAATGGCTGCTGTAGTGTTTTAAAAGCCAGAAGCTGTGGCATAGTCAATATAAATAAGGAACAAAACTAAATGAACTGCTCCAGGCTGTTGCTCATTAATCTGCATAGTTACCCTCTTCAAAGTACTGCACAGATTGTGTCTCTTTCAAAGTGCAAATAGTGCTCTTGTTCCGAGTATCAGTTCTGTGGCATCACTGAAGGCTCAGGTGGGCATGTTACTTTGCAGTTCATCCTGGTGGCATGTAACTGTCTCTGTACCAAATGAAGCCTCCTTCTGTGAGAGGAGAATGTAAGATGAACTGTGGTGGCACCACGAATGCACTTGTGTTAGAGACAGAACAGATGTTGCTGCATTGGTGTTGTACAGTGTGTGAGCAGGTATGTCATGCATTGCATGGCCACAAGCCCACACCCCGGCAATGATACTAAGAGAACAGTCAGGAGTCCTTCAGTCTGCACCCCATACCTCTTGTGTACCACCATGGCAGTAAGCGTGCATCTTCCCCTCCTGCTAAGCTGCTGTCCTGCCCTTTGGACTTGACCTTTATGCTGAAAGTGGTGACAGGGGCATGAGTGCCGGGTGCTCTGTCTGTGCAGAGGATGTGGGAATGGGCTCATGCTGTACTTCCATTTCTGTGTTAGCTTTGGCTCCAGCCATTTCACAACTGTGCAGCAAAGGTTCAGCAGCTGCTGGGATTCACAGGGTAGCACCGCCTCATTTTCAGCCCATGACCTTGTGTTCTTCAGTGCATGTATCATTTCATGTACTTTTTGCACTTAGCAGAAAAGGTTAGATAGTCTTAGGGTTAGATAGGCAAGTTAGATAGGCTTAGGATGTAGCAAAATGGCAGTGTTTGTACTTTTTTGTAAATATGGGGATGATTCTGCAGATCTAAAGATGCACTTTCAGGTAATGGTGAACGCAAGTTGGTAGAATGCAACTGTTTAAAACTTCAGGAGCTTCTCTGACCACAGTGCTCCTTGGTCCCCATCTCTGATTTTGTTCTCAAGCGCTCTGCTTGGGAATGAGAGATGGCATCTTCCCCACATCACAGTATGTATTTGTAACTGACTGAAAGTTCACGTATATTTTTAAACAGTTACAAATTGGCTGCCAGTCTAAGGTTTAGGCTTGTTAGTCTGATTTTATAATGCTTTTTAAAGTAATGCTAAGGTTTATTTATAATGTCTGCATTTTCTGACTTGACACTTCCTTGGCTTGTAGGAGAGGTCCAGCTCAGAGCCTCTGTTCCTTTGCTGCTAGCTGTTTTGTTGAACAGTATAGCCACTTCGTGTATGGAATGCAGTGAAAAAAATGCAATTTACTGTTTTTTACCTGCAGCCAGTCCAGCAGCTTCAGTGTTTACAGCACAGTGACTACTGATTGTAAGCCCACCCACATCCGTTGATGCCATGCACCCCTTTTGCATCCTGGAAGCACTGTTTCTGCTTCCCTTGACAGTTAAAAAAAATAGTTGCCTTTTGGTTTAGACTCCTTGCTATGTCCCTTTAAAGAGATTTACATCTGGTTATGACTTTCCTGATGTGGATTCACAAGACAGACTTTGTACTGTTACAAGTGTTGTATTGAACTTGTTTTCCAGAAGATTGACTTTATTTTTTTGTGAAGATAATTTATCACAATGTTTATAAGCAATTCAGCGTTGTTAAAGATGTTGGTCCAAAGCCCTGAAGTAAATGTATTAAAGATGTATTACAGAGCAAAGTATTTTTAGTAGGACAGTGGTGTTGGTGTAGCTACCTCTCTCAGCTCTCCTAGCAACGCTTCCATTTAACATGTCACCCTGGCTCAAGTGTGTTGCTTAGGAGAAAACTTGATTTCAGAAGATGTGGCTTCATTTACATTGTGCATATCCCAGTTTCCCTTCTGGCAGCAATTTCAAATGTAAACACCAGCTGTAGCAGGCTGAACTTTTCCCCAATACAAATCACTCAGTTATAAGAGCCTGCCCTGGTGCCTAATGGCAGGGATGCAGCAGGTCTGGTGACCGTCTGGCTCCTACAGCTGTCTGTCCCTGTCCAAAGGATGTGCCACACATTGATCTCTTTGCTTTCCAAAGGAAATAAGGCTCAAACCAGATCCTTCCCTGTGTCAAACAGTTGCAGCTTGCCTAACCATGGCATCTCTTCCTTTGTGCTGCTGATCTTGCCAAAGTGGGTAGCAAGAGGTGCTTGAAGATTACTGAATATTTATTGTGTTACTTTTAGGTGCTTATGATGCCTTCACTGCTACTTTAAAAGAAAACTGTGGGGATCTGTATCATAGCAATAGCTGAATAGCTTTCTGAACATGCCAAAAAGAAGTAATTCTTGAGGTAGTTGAATTAGCAATGTTGTAGATAGTAGCAATTAATACCTTGAAGAAGCTGCAAGTTCTAATTAATAGGAGCATCTCCGCTTTGAATGTAAAGCATCACAGAGTTTGTCATTCTCTAGAGATTTCAGTGTTCCTCCTATTTGCAAACCACTCATGACACACTAACTCTTCTCAGACTCTAGCTTGGCTACTGCTTAAATGACTGTATTTCACCTCTTGTCACTTAAATTGGCCAATTTCAAGCGGATTTCCAACGAATGCCATTTTAATATCAAGATACTTTTACGTGTGTAATAACATCTCTTGTGAATGTTCTAATACATTGGCAACAGATCGGGTTGGCCAGAGATGAGGTAAGCTGACCAAACAGATTAGCTATTGTCTAGTGCTTACTCTTTGTGCATTTACCTAATAGTTCTGTAGAAAAAAATAAAAATAAAAAATAAAAAATAAAGCCTAAGTGTTAGCATTCAAGTGCTCAGAAACTGTTTCCATGTTATGTGCCTCAAATTAGTAATGCATTACCACACCTTTACTTGTGCACTGGTCTCAGAAACAGAGTTTTAACAGTGTAACTTGTTTCTCAGTGTCTACCTTGCAAATCACTATGCTGTGCTAACTTGTCTACAAATAACATACCTAATGTACTACGTGGTTTAAAAGAAAGTTATTTATATAAGATGGGCTTTCCTCATGTATTTAAACATCTCTGTCCTTGAGTTATATTCATAGAATAATTCTGTATATATTTTGCAATATGTTTGATTGTACATTTTGCACTGATTTGAAATTGTGTATTCTAAGTGTTATTTACAAGTTCCAGAGATCTATAACTAGAATTTGTCTGTGAAAAATACAGCATCTCTTCTGCCCTGGTCGTCTGTGGAGTAGTCATGCTTCTTTAAAAACAGCAAAGACACTTACTCATCAAGAAATGCGCTTTCTTTCAGGTGGGCTCTTCCGCTGTGAAGTTTTCTGCTGTGCTGCAGGAGGCTGGTCACACACCATGGGAGGGTGGCTGTGCTGTAGCAGAGTTGTTCATTTCTTTGCTGTTGATTGCTGCCATTAACAGCTACACACAGCTGTGGTGTGTGACACTCAGCAGTGGTCAGGAACTTCTGGAGCCATTATTTCTGTGGGTCACACTTACTCCAGCTGCTGAGATCTGAGATAGCACAGTGTTGTGTTGTTTTGAGAGCTACTTCAGTGATATCGCAACTGTCCTGGGAAAAGAGGATAAGCAAACCTTAAATTTTCGTGATTTAGCCACGCTGCATGCCAGCTAGCCTGCTTTAACAGTGGAAGGGAGATGTCCCTCTCTGCTACTAGAAAAGTAGCATTTTTCATTTATTCAGGTTTGAGCAATATTGTAGCACACTAAAACAAATTATATGCACTTTAACTTTTGCACATATATTTACAGATGCAGCCTGACATCCATTTCAAATATGCAGTAATGGGAGCCAGACAGGCTGCCCAGTGGGTACAACACACATACCTTGAATGACACTGCTCTGTACAGGGAAGTCCTGCCAAATGCTGTGGTACAGCTTTGCTAGATTACAGCACACACTGAGCTAGGTGAACTTCACTCTTCAGGAGACATAATAAAAATCAGACTTTTACATACATTTTTTTACATCCACAGCTTAAATGAGGGTACTCTGACTGGCAAAGGGCATGAGGAAATGCAGGAAAGAAGTACGGGTGGAGGAGCTTCCTGATGGGACTCTAGGCAGCCCCAAAATTCACTGTCAGTCGGGAAACAAGTGAGTATTTCGGTACCCAGAGGACTGCACCCATTGTTTAAGAGCATGATGCACACTTGAAGTGCCCTGTGGCAAAAAAATAAGAAATGTTACCAGGTCATAAATAGAAGACTAATGTATACAGTTAATACAGGAGCTTCTAGAATGCCACAATTTTCTGCCTATATCCACCCCTGCCCTTCACTGAACAGAGAGAGCAGGAAGGATCTGGAGACCAGCCGTCTCTCTGCTTTTAACTCACATGGGGTTGTGCTTTGCACTTCCGTTAGTGCAAGAGCCCCATCAAGGAGAACTGGAGTCTGAGAATGAGAAACGTGGTTTGGCCATGATCAACCCTGTGTTTTAACCCAAGTGTATTTAGTCACCAGTTAGACACACAAGGTTTCAAACACAGCTAAGCAAAAAAAAAAAAAAAAA